>JAZKJV010002132.1:0-305333 GCA_037367405.1 Ottelia alismoides | reverse complement strand
TATGGGTGTAATTATCCCATATGAAAATCTAGGTGTCCCATACATCTCTTCAATTTGGCAACTGGTTCCAAGTGCATGGATATATTTTTTCTGTGGCATCGGATACTCTTATGGACACCTATATTACTTTGTCTCCTTATGTTTAAATTTGTATTAAATGTAAGGTGCCAAAAGTGTCTCACATGGCATCCTCTTGTCCGCATGTGATGAATAATAGGGGTGCACATTGATCGGATTGGTTCGGATTTTAGCTTAATCCGTGTCCAATCCAACCTTAACAGATTTTTGTTTTTTCGAATCCAATCCAATCCATCAAATTTCCAAATCCAATCCGATCCAATCCATCGGATTACGGATTGGATCGGATTGGTTCGGATTTTATACTTACAATTTCCCGCCCAATAGTCTACTTTACATGTCTATACTTTACAGCACACTAGCCTTTGAACATTCGAATAATGACTTAAAAAATGATTATATGAATAGAAGTAAAGAAAAGAAAAAAATACATATCAAGTAAAAGTTGAAGAATTCCATTGATCCATTATAAAAAGGTGAAGACCAAACGATCTAACTAAATGATTATATTGAATTTGAAATTTAATTTTTTCTTTAATAAATACTGCATTAGTTGTTTTTTGTTATTGATTTCTACCAAATGATTCCAATAAAAACAATACAAGTTATCAAATAAGGATATAAAGACTATATAAATAAAAAATGTGATCTCTCTGATCGGATATTGATAAAGTCCATGATTAGCTTAGAATGTTAAACCATGTCAAATCCAACCACTCACAAAAATATCCTTCAAGGCTCTATAATGTATCATTAAAAAATGAGAATCGGAGAACATTCATACTGGATTGAGTATGCAAAAACACAACTATCTTAAATATAGCCAACCAATTAGGCATCATTCTTCTCATTTTAAAAAGGACTTGAAACGGAATTTATTTGTAAGATTATATCTATAGCAAAATATGCATATTCTATGAAAACATGAATAAAAATTATATATCAAATTAAAAATGAAAGGAATTAAAATAATGTGTATTTCTTCTTAAATGAGTGTATGTAATTATCCAATTTCATCACTAAAATAAGATTACAAGATAGAGCAAGTAAAATGTAAGAAGCAAAGAGAATAAAAATATCTAACAAATGTACCAGGCAACTATTCCAAATCTACTGTCTTTTAACGGAGATAAGAAGAGTGGCAGCATACGGAGGTCAAATGGTATCGCATGGAAGGGGATTATGTTGTTTGAGACAGGTAGCGACATTGCGGGGAAGGGGGCATGACAAATTTGTGTTGGGGAGGAATAACAATGTGCAAGAGGGGGGGCATAACCGAAATAG
Organism: Ottelia alismoides; assembly: GCA_037367405.1. Classification (NCBI taxonomy): domain Eukaryota; kingdom Viridiplantae; phylum Streptophyta; class Magnoliopsida; order Alismatales; family Hydrocharitaceae; genus Ottelia; species Ottelia alismoides. The sequence continues at coordinate 303,971 of JAZKJV010002132.1, read as the reverse complement.
ACTGAGAGGGAATCAGGAGGAATTTCGGTGGCCAATAGTGAAATGAGAGAGAGAGAGGGAACTGGGAGAGGAACAAGAGAACATGGATTTATAATTTTACAATATAGGCATACTTTATTATTTTGGAGATTTAACATTTGTCTTTCAAGAGAGAAGAAAGGGTGATATCAAGAGGACTTATATCCAAGATTGATATGAAAAAAAATGGTATGAATAACATTGATTATGTCCTTAGAAAGAATTCGAATAGGTGCACACAGATAGTATGTATGTATGTATGTATTTATGTATGTATGTATGTATGTGTGTGTGTGTGTGTATGTGTGTATGCGCGTGCGTGCGTGTGCGTGTGCGTGTGTGTTTTGTATGTATCTACATGCACACATGTATGTTAACAGATTAAGGGATTGGATCGGATTGGATTTGGGTAAAGATCCGATCCAATCCATACTTTAACGGATTTCAAAATTCCAATCCAATCCGATCCATTAGAATGATAAAACCAAACCGATCCAATCCAATAGCATCGGATTGGATCGGATTACGGATTTTATCCGATCCGTGTGCACCCTAATGAATAATATCCCATGCAGGAAGAGCTTCAAACTCCACTAATTTGACATGTTAATCTTCCCCATGGATTTCTGATATTTTTCTTGTTTTGTTCTTGTCATGTTTGCAGCCCTGTATCTCATGAGCGTCTCAGTCGTCGCAGGGTTCTGGGGGCAATTCCTGGTGAGACGGCTGGTGCTGATCCTCAGAAGGGCCTCTCTCATCATCTTCATCCTTTCCTCGGTGATCTTCACTAGCGCTCTCGTTATGGGTATTTAACCAAACAGAATGAACCAATATTTGCTTCGTATGACACTTAAATTAGTTCCTGAGATCTGAATTTTGACGTGATTTGATACATTCAGGTGTAGTTGGCATCGAGACTAGCATTGAAATGATCAAAAATCACGAGTACATGGGTTTCCTTGGCCTCTGTGAGAGCTGAAACCATTTGAAGAAAATATTAGAGATCCATGGAAGCAACAGTAGGGAAGAAGACATTCAAGTTGGATTGCAAGTTCTTTGCTGAGAGGTGTTGGTCAATGGCTAATTGACTAGAGCCTTTCTCGACGGGGAAGGAATGAAGGTAGAGCGATATTATTTGAAGTAAATTCATCTGGGCGGTACCCGTGGAAACTTATTCCACAGAACCCCCAGGCGAACTTATAATTTGTTAAGTACCCCAAGGAAGCCGTCACTTCAAGTCACGGCTTCCATTGGGGTTTATTTACATGGGAAAAAAACACATGGAAGCCGCCTCTTGAAGATGCGGCTTCGGTTTTGGCCAAAGCCGCCTCTTCAAGAGACGGCTTCCATGTAAATATATCACATGTAAACATACCCCAATGGAGGCCGTGACTTGAAGTGACGGCTTCCTTGGGGTATTTAACAAATTATAAGTTCACCCTGGGGGTTCCGTGGAATAAGTTTCCACGGGTACCGCCCAGACAAATTTACTTCGATATTATTTATCGTATTTTCTGCTCGGTTATAGATGGTGTTTTCCTGTTCCTATTTTTTTTATTTTTGCATATAGGATGAGGTGACTGTATTGCATCGAAAAATCATTATTTGTACATTGGTTCTATGTAAAATTCTGGAATTAGAAGGCTAGTAAAGAAAAGGAAAGGAATGGAAAAGGAGTTCACTCCATATTTTACTTGAATTGTGTGGAAGAGTTGCATTTGCCTTCAGATTTCTCTCTTTTTTGCACCCAGTTCTACCTCACATTTGTAATAGTTGATGGGATCGAATTAGCCTAGTGACTCTTGTAGTACATGTTAAAATTCATTCAACCTTTCTCCGGCATTGAGGACGTGTGAAAAAGTTGAGGCGTATCTTTGTCGAGTTCAGTGAGAGATCTCATCTTACTGAATGTCTTGTTTATTAGCTGAATCGACGTGTAGAATATTGGTGTGTGGGAATATTAGTGGAAACAAGCAATTCACAGGAAGAGGAACACAGATTCTCACATACTTTCATTTGAGCAATCACAACTATATATACAGGGGTGGAACTAGTATACATTATGGGGGGGGGGGTATGGCCCCCCATGATTATTATACATCACTTATATAATGTATTAAGTTTTTTATACGACCCCTCTTTTATTGTATTATAATTAATGTTAATAGAGAAAAGTTGCAGAATCATTAAATAGTCATGTGGTAGAGTGGTAAGGTTATTATTTTGGAGACCAGGGTTCGAATCTTATCTTCATTAATTTTACTTCCTTTTATATGCCATTCTGATGACCGAAAAATCACCAAGACTCGGGTGAAATAAAATGGATCAAGGGTCGTTGCGACCCGGATCTCGGAAATCAATCGGTCAATCAAGAAAATGAAGTTCAGACCACTAAAATCAACAAAAATCAATCAAAACACGATAGCGGTCCTGGCTATTGGATTAGCCTGGTATAGCGACCAGGGTCGGACTCAGGAGCACGTGATGGCCTTGCGGCCTACGAAGTAGTCAAAAATAAAATAAAAGGAAAGAAAAGGGTATTTTTGGTGGATTTTAGTCTTTTTTATATTTTTTTGGATTTTTAATGTGTTAGGAAAATAAGGAAAACAAATAAACAAGGCAATTCAACAATTTATTTAATGCATCAAAAATCAAGCAAAATTCAAATAAAAATGTTTTTAAGTGTTTTATAATTTTTACTATTTTAATGAATTTTTGGGATTTTTATGATTTTTATTTAATTTTCTAAAAATAAAACAATGCTAGAAAATGGAGGTACTGTCCAGCCGAGCTTAAGGATTTAGATAAAATATCTAAAAATCCCCAATAAGCCTGGAGGTAATTTTCCTGTAAAGAGAAAGAAACAAGGAAAATCTAGGCACCTTAATTACTATTTTTGGATTTTTAGATTATTTATTAGAATTTTTATGAGTTTTAGGTGTTTTGTGATTTTTAAGAGTTTTATGTAATGAAAAATGACCAAAATTGGTCAGAAAAATCAAACAACCCAAAACAAACAATAGCTAATTTTTTTTGTAATTTTTAAATAGGTATTAATATTTTTTTGTGAATTTTTAATTTAGACAGTAACAAAAATGGATGTTTTTTATTTTTTAAAAATATCAAATAAAAGAAAAAATGTCTACAAAAATTCTAGAAAATTTTACACTATGGCAGGAGCCATGTATCCAATTTTCATGGAATTTGGAGTAGATTTGATATTTTATTCAAAAATGAAACTTAGGTACTGTGCATAGGGACCTGAGTGCAAATACCCAAAGCTCTAGGGGGTCCGGTGCAAAATTCCCAAGGAATCACGCGCGTAGCGCGTGCCTGGGGCACTCAGGGACCTAAATGCAAAGTTGAATCATGCACTACTCCTCATGCGTCATGCACGTCAATTATGCTCCAAAACCCATAGGTCAATAATGGTGCACGTCCATTATAAACACCATATATGGACATGGCACTAATTTTGGCCCTTAAATGCACGTGCATTGATTCTCAATCCATGCAAGGTGTGGAGGAAGGCAAGAGCACACAACATTATGAAATAATAATAAGTGGTTAGATAATTTCCAATAATCCTGTTGAATTTGACTATAATCAATTTTGTGCTTGCGTACTTGATTTGCAAACCTCAGTTTTGGCATTTGTTGTCTGTACATCGATCTGAAATGTTCACATTTTCTCATCTGATTATGCTCCTGTTTGGATCAGAAATGGACGGAAAATAAATGAGTATCCAGACATTGGCTCCATTTCTTTTTTAGTTGATGTGCCAACATTAAAGTAAAAGAAGAAAAAAAAAAACATATTTGGTTACTCTACAAGTCAAATATGTAAGCATATTTATGTATTCATGTGATCATAGTTACACCAGATTTGAAAATTAAAACAACAGAACTATGCCAAACATTCTTGGCATTCCATGTTTCAATAGAACTATGTCAAACATTCTCTAAATCCCATATTTCTTCTCTATTTAGTATTTCATTTTATGCATATTTCTTGGCATTCCATGTTTCAATAGAACTATGTCAAACATTCTCTAAATCCCATATTTCTTCTCTATTTAGTATTTCATTTTATGCATATTTCTTGGCATTCCATGTTTCAATAGAACTATGTCAAACATTCTCTAAATCCCATATTTCTTCTCTATTTAGTATTTCATTTTATGTATATTTCTTGGCATTCCATGTTTCAATAGAACTATGTCAAACATTCTCTAAATCCCATATTTCTTCTCTATTTAGTATTTCATTTTATGCATATTTCACTTCTGTTCCCAATGTGCCTGGTAATGTCTGTTCCCAATGTGACTATAAGTTGCAGATGAAAGAGCACAGGGAAGAGTAGAGGCTCAAATGTTCACTGCTATTGGTGATGACAGTTGGAATTATAATTCATTTAAATAAGGGGTGTCGAGTATTATATGATAGATAATTCCCGAATTGAGTATTATAAAATAGAATGAGGATGGGGAGCTTACACCAATGTGCATGTAATTTTACATGCACCGGAGCTTATATCTTCCACATTTTTTTTATTTTTTTGAAAAATATCACCATGTATATTCATTTATATATCCCTCCAATATGCCATTCGAATTTCGTAAGAAACAGAGTCTCCTATACCCTCCATCTAGATCAGGTCGATTAAAGCAATTCTAAGACCGTTAAAATTACCTGTTCTAGATGGTGGTCATAGCAGTCTCTGTTTTTGACGAAATTCGAATGACATATTAGAGGGATATATAGATGAATATACATCGTGATATTTTTCAAAAAAATAAAAAATGTGGAAGATATAAGCCCCGTGCATGTAAAATTACATGCACTTTGGTGCAAGCTCCCCATCCTCAAATAGAATTATGTTGCACAAACTGATTGATTAACATGGAGTACATGTTGACATTCAACTCTAAGATAAACCATAAGTATATAAGTATTAGATTCATATCCATTTATGCCTGTTAATTCTTGGGTTTGATTGAACAGCTGAAGTCCAAATAATCAGAACCATTGACATTGGTATTTTCTGACGCAGTAAGAAGAAAGTTTAGCATTCAATTCCACCTTCGTACATATGAAAAACTCACAACTAAGCAACTTGAATAAAATTTGTATTTATTTAGGGCTAGTGCATCGAATAATTTGCACGAGAGATAGTTCACACAAAACATTGACACAATCACCATTTGGAAATTACGTATTTATTTAGACGAAATCGGATCGGATATGGATATTTTCATATTAATATGTGATTCACCACCAGTCTTATGGGAATGAATATAACATTCGTTGTGACTTTCAATATTCAAAAATAATTTTGCAACATGTAATATATATTCGGTTGCAATTTATAAATTTACTATACCCAATACGGATTCAAAATTACAATTCTATGTGTAGCTTTGCAACTTTTAATTTGTTGGATTACAATTTTTGTACATAAAATTTATAAAATTTACGACACTATATGCATTTAATTACAACTTATAAATTTACTATAGACGTAAATGAATATATAACTTGTAGATTAATATCGTATTTAACCTACGCCATGTTCTTCCAGGTTATGAAGTAACATGGTAAAAAAATGAATGTAAATTAGACGTGAATATATAAAATCAAAATTTCTAAAAAGAAGATCAAACAATATTAGTGTATACTACAATTTCGTCTTAAATATAAATTTTGTTGATCGTACATGACATTTAATGGGAACTTGCAATGAATATGCATCATCAATAAGACGATGATTTTGATCGCACGATTTCGATCGAATGAATTGTATATGATGTTCATTAAGAAGCCAATTAAATTTGTGCTCGTTTGAATTATATTCACGCACGTACACATAAGAGGCATCTTTAAATAGAGTGGGGTCTTTTGAAACTTCATTATCATATGTAGTCCTTAAATTTCGATCCAATGGTTTTGTCCATTTCATTTATTCAAAAAATTACCTTTTATCTTTTTAATTTCATTTAATGATATTTCATTTAATGAATACTACAATAAATGGTACCGCTCGTTATCGAGGAAAACTGATCCTCATAACTTGTTGAGTTCGAATCCAAATGGATCCATTCACAGCCACCTCTAAGTATCCTTTCATTTTTATGATTTTTCTTCTGTAATCCCATATACTCTCTGAATAAAAAAGTAATTTCATAAAGCATTTGCTTTGCTTTTCTGTTACAATATACGCTGTTTTAAGCCTCACCTGCAGTTTACCTCTTCCCAAGCTAACCCAAAAAGTGTTTAAGATGTATCCAACTAAGTAATATCATAAATATACTTCATGATTCATTCGCGAATCGACATTAGAGAAAAGATGTTCAACATCATCCTCTCTCTCTCTCTTCCCCCACAAACTTCTACAAACTTTTTTTACCAGTATAGTTTTCTAGAGAAAAGCCAAAATAGTATCTTTATCTTAACGACGAGCATATCTTCGAATCGTTTAAGAGGTGTGATTAAGACAAACTTTTGTTGTGTACACTTAAAAACAAGGCTCAAACGGACATAGTTGAACTATTAACACTAACCCTACACAATGAGAGAAGTACAAGGATGATGAATCTGGAATTCATCCACAGATCTATTCATCTTGTGGTAAAATCCTTAACAAATACTTATACTTACATGACAATACCACACTCTTGTAAATAAATTCCATGAAATAAGGTCATGGGTTAACATTTAAATATACATAAAAAGGACACTAGAAAATAATAGAGAAATTAAAGAAGGATGTATCAGTACACATATGTATAGAATGATAGAAGAGAAAAGAGATTAATAAAGATTGTAGCATACTATTTAATACTTAAAATTGCTTAAACTCACCATTAAATTTTATCTTATAAGGAATATCAACTTAAAATAATATGACAAATATCATGGTTAAAAGAAGAGTTTTGACTTTTGGACCCCTTTGTACCACACATTCTACATGCACTAAATCGTGACACTTTTCTACTTTTTTATGTTAATTTCATTTAACATAATTCTTTTTATGCCAAAATGTACATAAAAATACCAAAATACTCAAAAGTATAAGTATTTTCTGAGATTTGTTTTTATACATATTTTTAAAGGATTTTTGCAAATTTTTATGATCAGTTTTAGTTGATTATGTAGATTTTTATTTTTCAAGTATATACCAATCTTCATGAGGTCTATAAGCTTTTTGAAAAAAATCTAAGTATGTGAATCTCAATATCCAAGTCACTATACATGGATAATAAAATTACCTTGACCTTATCTCCAAGTATCCGTGACGAAGGCACACTCCATGAAAGAGTTCATGTATTTTCCGAATGAAATAAAATCCAATTAGTAGGACTAAAAAGAAATTTTATATAATTAAATTGGATTTAAACTATCCAGGATAAAGTTAATGTGGATAGTGATATACAATAATTTTTAGAATAGTATGGATATAATCCACATTATTATTTGAAGACTTATTTGTGACATTCTAATATACTTGTAAATATGATTTACATTTTATTATGGACCAATGGATATGTTTCATTTTCATCAATAGCCTAATTTGTAAATATTAAAGATTATTTAAAAATAAATTAATGAATAATTTGGAGCATTAATTAACAAATAAGATAAATAAAGAGGAATGGATGATGATTAGGGATGCAAACGGTTACGGATATATCCGTATCCGATCCGTCACCGTATCCATTTTAGACATATTTTTACATCTGTATCCGTATCCATTTCGATATGGATATGGATATGAATATCATTTTGATATCCATAAACATCCGTATCTGTATATCCGTTTTCGCATATAAATATAGTCATAAATTTATTTATAACCATATATAGCATATTATATACCTTCTTTTATTATATTTGTATAATTTTTATGATATAAACACATTTAATAAATTTATATCATGTGTTTTCCATCCAATTCGTATATATTTAAGTTGTTTCTATAGAGTGTTTCTAACATTACTTGTATGCCATCAGTATTCGTTTTACATCCGTATCCGTTTTTGAAGGATATGGTAAGATAGTTTTAATATTCATCAATATCCGTATTCGCATCCGTATTCGTATTCAAAAATGGATAAGGAAGCAGTAACACCTACATCTGTATCCGTATCCGACCGTTTGCATCCCTGATGATAATAAATACACACCTAATTGGAGAGGAAGATCATGGTGGGACCGCCATGGTGCTGCCAACCCTACTAGAGAGGAAATTATTCTCTTTTATTTTTATCTATTATCTATTTGTTTATTTGTTAATTTTGGATAAAAAGATTAATTAAATTGATAATTAATTATAAATCCTAATCCTGTTAGAGGTAGACTGCCTCCTCTAATCAAGAACCTTGATTTATTAATTAGGATTGCAATCCTAACGATCTATTTTTATATAAAAGGAGGGCTACCCACTTCCTCTCATAACACAATTGAGGACACGACAATCAGGTCTATCTATCTCCTCCCCCCCCCTTCGACGTTGCCCTCTCCTTCTCTCTCTGATTCTGGTTGTCCCCTGCCTCAAGGCTAACGAGGAAGGAGGTGGATCATTTCTCGGGATTGCAGGAGCGAAATAGTTCATCCTCACACCCACAAGTGTTGTTTTTTTTATAGAATTGGACTTCAGACGTGAGGTCTCTTATTTTAGAGGCTAGAGGATCACAAACACGCTTCAAGAGGTAATTCTATACTTATGAGAACTTGATGAAATGGATTAACAATGGTTCCTATTTCATGTGGTTTCATCTTTTTTTTTTATTTTAAAAACTCTGCTGCTATCTATATTCATTTAAATCATCTCTTAGTTTTATCAGATGCAATTCGATCTTCATGCTTTTGTGATGTGCGAGGTCTAAAACCTCTCTTAACCCTTTGGATGTGGTCGGGTGAACTAATTGCAGCTCTCGATGGTGAAGATGGAGAAAATGGGTTGATCAGATGTTAACTATGATTCCCCTCGTTCCTCCTTTGTAAGTGTTCAAGCAATATAACAGCCCTCAAATGCAATCTTTCTCCAGAACACCAAGTAATGCTCCTCTCCATACTTTGGTATTGGATGGTGGAGCAACAAATAGAGATCCAGGTCCGATGAAGGTAGTGGATTTTTGTGTATCACCGGCGATGCTCTGTGAGGTTCCTGCGCGCTAGTGATGGGTCAATGGTGGTGCTCACCCTACAAGGAATGAGTCATGCTTGAACATGTGAGCAAGTAGAAGAAGAGGATGGGTGGGGAGCTCTTTGAGATGAGACATTAGAGATCGGTCTTCAATTGACGTAAATGGTTGGAGATGGATTGAGGTATGGAGCAAGTAGAAATAGAACGGATAGGAAGAGGGTGGAGGCAAAGGTTGGAGTTGGGTTGGTCCTAATCGAAGAACATAGAAGAAAGGAGTCATTGGAAATGGTAGAGGTATGGGATAAAAGAAGAAAAAGAAGAAAGAGAAGAAGAAAAATGAAGATACATGGAGAAAGAAGCACATGATAGGAGTTTTTTTTGAATCCAAAAGAGGGTAAAACACGCGTAGGTGTCCGTCCTAATATATTAACAGGAAAATACTGTCAGAACAACAAGGTGGAATTTGAAGAAGCTCGAATTTGAAGAAGCTCGAATCTTTAGGGTCGTTGTCTTGGAGTTATATTGAAGGCGAGGGTCCTCTTGGAATTTGAAGAAGCTTGAATCTTTACAGTCGCTGTCTTCGAATATCTTTGACGAAAGAAGAATGAGGATGAGTTGCAGCAAGTAGTAGCCGCAACAAGGTAGAATGGTCCACCTTGGACAATGCTTAAGGTAGAGCAACGACTCATCATCGCCGGGAAGACTTCTCATTTTGCTGTCATCGTGAAGAAAGTCTGAAGCAAGGATTTTCTTTCTCTCGTATGGAAGATAAAGATTAATGGAGTTGAGAGTGAGGTTTTATTCAAAGAGCAATTGTAGGAATGATGTTTATATGTGCTTTGATTATCAAGCGAGATGGCATCGTAAAGTTGAGTGATTAAATGGAAATCGTAAACGAGGCATGAGGAGGAAGGTTGTGATCGTGGACAACTGAGTGGGGGATATGGGTTTGTGGGATATTGGAGAAGTGGATTGTGTTTAGTAGACAATGTAGTTGGCTAGGAGATGAAGTTGACTGAGAGGTCAGCTAATCGTTGACTGACACATGGAAACACCAAAGAATTTAAGAAAATGATAAATAAAGAAAAAATAAAATAAATAAAATAAAACTATGTAAATAAAATAAAATGATGACTCAAACAAAAGAATTGTCAGAATGAAAGTTTTAAATCTTAACGAGCTCTACAATATTCATTCATATCTCAAAGCCGAGATAGAGCATATGTACAAAATATACATTTTAGGCTTTCTATTGTATACAATACATTTGTGCATTAATCTATCTTTTGGATTTTTGTAATTCAGAAAAAGCAAAAAATGGAATAAAATAAAATAGGTTTTGTGTTGTTTTTTGTCTTTTTCATTGATTTATCATTTTCTAGATTTTAATTTATTGTAATTAGATAAAATATAAAAAAAATAAAATAAATGAAAAAGAAATATATTGAAACGGTTAAAATGTATGTAAATAATAGAGTACAATTAAGATAATTTTGTAATATAAATAGGTCCAAAATCTCAAGTTCCACATATGAACACTGATAACTTTGAATTTGATACTTTTATATAATTGAATATACATTAATTCAAAATATGAATAGACTTTAATATGAAATTATATAAGGGAGAAAAACAATGTTTAATTCTTAGCCTTCTTAACTAAGGTTTGGGTTTATTTATATTTTTTTTCAAGTTGATACCTTTTTTATTAGTGCTAGCTATGTGTAGATAATGAAGTTGATTCCAAATCATTTAGCATTAATATGAATTTATTTTAAAATATAGGAAGATTGTACACTATATAAAGCGAATACATGCATGCTTCAGCTCTTTATTCCTTGGATTTTTTATTTATTTTATAGGACTTATTTACAAGATAATAATACGTAATTTGCTTTATTTTTCATGCTTTATTGATTTTTATTATTTTATTATTATATATGTTTTTATTTTATCTTTGCTGAGAATTAGGGACAAAATTTTAGTATAATATAGTTGAATCACATATTTATTAATCATGGATAATAGTTGTTCGAAACGTAATTATCAACATAAAATAGAAGAATGGTGGAACATTTACATTGGACAACAACTATACATGTATGATTATAGGAAAAAGGCGTGATTGGTAACTTTCTCGCTTTCGTTGATGAAGTTAGTTTAGTTAAAGGTTTAAAACATAGCTTTCTAAGTGTTTCTCAAATATGTGACAAATGTTTTAAAGTCTTATTTTGAATACAACTTTGCAATGATAAAAGAGGATACATAAGAAGGTTTTTAGAGTAAACAAGACAAAAAATATCTACAAACTTAGATTTGATGAGAAGAAACTATATTTTGACGTGAAAGACTAAGACACATTTACATGAACCTGATTAACAAGCTAAGTAAACACAACTTTATTAAATAACTTCCCAAGCTAAGCTATAGAAAGGAATGCGTATATTCAATATGTAAACAAGGAAAGGTACACAAAACCAACTTCAAGAGCAAGAATTTCATTAATACCACCATCCTCATAAAACTTATAGGCTTAGTCTTATTTAGATCAACAAAATTCGAAAGCGTAAGCGAAAATCACTATTGCTTTGTCATTGCCAATGGCCAATCACAGTATACTTGAGCTTTGTTTCATACAAATAAAAGTTTAGCTTTTTCAGAAATTATGAAGCTAGCTAACCGAAATCAAAATGAACAAGAACTACAATCATTAATTTGTAAATGATCATAGTGGCGACTTTGAGAATAATGAGTTCTCATAGTGTTGTACAAAGGTTGTAGTCGAGCATGGATTTTCATCACCTAGAACAACATCATCTAGAAAATATTCCAAAAATACCTAAAGGCATCAGGCACTATCACATCCTGAAGAATCTTTTTGGCCCAGTCCAGAGAGAGAATCTCCTTAGGCCATGTTTGGTAGGAGAATAAGTCCTGGAATAAGGGGCCAATTCTCCTCCCGACACGGTTCCCAATGGTACGATAATTCCCCATTATTCCATCTTATTTCACTCTTATTCCTATCTTTATCCCACCTTACCTACCTTTATTTCACCTTATTCTCCTTATTCCTATCCTCCAGCCGAACAAAGAATAGACCCTTATTCTCCTTATTCCCCATCCTTATTCCTGCTTATTCCCGAACCGAACGGGCCCTTAGAGAATGCAATGATCAAACACCTCATAAGATAGCATTTGACAAAGATATAATCCGGTCCCCCTTGAGGCAGGTTCACGAGATCGTGGAGGTGACATGCGCAAATGCTACGGTTGCCGAATCCATTTAAGTTTTAGAGGAAGAGGCTTGGGCTGTGATTCATCAATGCAGAATAGCTTCTGCATCTTTTGTGGTGAGAACAGGTATGGGAGTTCATTGTTGGGGTACATGTACACTTCTGGGAAACATGGTCGATCCAATAACAACAAAAGCAATAGGAAGGGAGAGGGCACAGACTGCACAAAGGAGTTATTTTGGTTTTGAAGCTTTAAAAATCTGGTAAAGCACATGGCAATGAAGTTCCTCAGTTGCGAGGCAGCACGATCCTTTGAATGTAAACGGCTAGAGGACAATCTTGTGTGGCATATGATTTGATAGATTGGAGTTATTGTTTATGGGTTTGAATTGGGACGAGTTACACATACCAAGCTATCATGACTGGGTTGAAATAAGAACTAGACATGCGAACTTACATGTTTCGTATAATCGATGCACGAAGGAGTCACATCTCTGACTCACGTTGTATTTTGGAGTCAAACTCCTTGAGTTTAGTTATAAAGGAGGAAAGAAAGAGATTAAGTTTTACTAGAGGGCATAACGTTGCATATACACGTCACACATTGATAAGTTACATAGATGTAGCCTAAGAGTAAGGAAATCATGTCGGTGAAATTTGGACGTGATAAATCATAACAATGGGTCCCAGACATGATAATAGGTTTAAGAGTAACCACTTAATCACTGCAGTAAGCTGGTTTCAGAGTACCTTTAAATGCTTGTTGCAACATGAATCTGATGGTATTTTTATTTCTCGTTTGGAAATCAAAATATGATTAATAACTTTGTTAATGATGAAATCAAATAGAAACAAGAAATTTCTTATTTATGTTGCTATTTTTTTGACATGTGTTGCTTAATGAAAAAATGCAAATGATAAATCTTTCAGTGCAAATTAAATGTCATAACATTTGATATTACATATTCATAAAGTATTTATACATCTATTTACTTATAAATGAATTGGATTAAATGCATGTCAACTCTTTGATGTAATTATGATAAAACTTGTTGCATGGGAATATTTGGAAAGGATCCTGATCAGCCCACGGCTTGGTTGTTACATGTGTGTATGTAACTATGTATATATTACATGCATGTACATATGCATGTATGTACTATGCATATGAATATTGATACATGGACATGTTTGTATGTATTCATCCATGCATGCATGTATATATGCATGTAAATATAAAATCCAAATATTATCAAACAAATTTATATTAATTCAGATTCGATTCATCTGAGAATTGATTCCAAAAGTCAAATTAAAATTCAGTTCGTTTTTAGTCATTTTTTATCGAACGAATTGTAATCGAATTCGAATTATTCAGTTAAATTAGTACCCTAGATATCTCAGCTTCCCAGCTTAGAACAACAAACCACACAAATAACTAATCTTCCAAAAATCAATATTGGACGAAGATGAGGCTGGTGTAGAGGAATTGGAGGATTTTGGCTTGGGGTATATTATGCTGCAAATCTTGGCCCTCCCTTTCCCCAACTACCATGACGAGAGATGGGCGATGAGTGACATAAGAAGGGAATTGCAATAAAAGTAAAATAACATCAAGCTTTTAATTTTTTAGATAAAATGTTCAAATTCATTCATCAATAGAGTAGAGCGTTAAATAGGGTTAAGTGTCTAAGAAGTACATGCTTGGAGAAGGAAGGTGCCCACACATGCGCGCGACACAAGACATCCCTCTAACAAAATAAATTTTGAAGCATCCTATCTCAGAATTCAAATGCCAACCAATTCTAAGTTTACAAATGTTAGAAGCTCTTGATAAGACAATGTTGAGCAAGCTCGAAATGCCGTGCAAGGCTTTCTCGCACCTTATCTTCCAGATTGACCACCGCAAGGTACGACGGATGATAAAAGAAGATCAGCCTTCATTGAAAGTGTGCTCGGTCTGAGTAAGTCAATCAGCTCACAAAAACGAGATTGCATATTGCACTTTGCAAATAATTCGTGAGTGAAAGGGCAATCCTCAAAAACGCCTCATGATTCCTCTTTTCCCACCAGATGAGGCTTGTCCAGTATGCCACAAATCCTGCTTGGATGCTTTTGGGGAGCATGCCGTTCATTGTCACAAGCTTTCAGGTTTTAAATACAGACATGATCTTGTCAGAGATATTCTATTTGATATACTCAGACATGCAGGTGTTGCATCAAAAAAAGAAGCACCGGTGAATTTCTTAACTGATCCACAAGAGGGGAGATTGACACTTAGACCGGCAGATGTTTTGATATTTGGATGGGTTGGAGGAAAGCATGCATGTGTTGATTTGACTGGAGTTTCTCCATTGGTGGGTCCGATAAAGAGTGATTTTATTGCGAGGTGCGCTACACAAAAAGCTGCCTTAGCTAAAGTGGTTAAGTGAGAAGGCATGCATTGACAACCAACATGTATTCATCCCCTTTGGTTTTGATACATTTGGGTTCTTGTCAAGTGAAGCAGTGGAGCTCCTTAAGAGGATTCAAAAAATCATGCATGGCAATGTTATGGTTCCTAAGTCTATGAATGTTGTATTTTGAAGGATTGGATTTGCCATTCAAAAGGGATTGGCGGCGCAGCTTGTTGCCCGTCTCCCATCAATTTCTATGTAACTTCCATTAGCATTGTAGATTTTTAATTTGCCCAACCGATCTTGAGTAAGAAGTTTGTTGTGAGTGATTTTCTAGATGAAGTACGAGACACGAGGATCAAAGAGATTGCAATAGATATTGTGAGGGATGAGACAGATACCACCAACAAAAGAAGGGAGTAGATTTGTTTACATACCAAGATGCGAGTTGCCTCCTTTATGGTGGGAAATGAGAGAAACTCCTCATTCGCAGGATGTAAAGACTCTTGAATCTCCAAAAGATTATGTTTTAGTTTTTGTATATCATGCCAAGAACTATGAGGGGTAGTGTTTTGGAGGCCTTTGAACCTATTGAAATGAGCATTCCACGAATCTAAACCCCCACGAGCGGTCGAGTTACGTCTTTTTGCTATCTTCCAAATTTTCGAAAGAAAAGAGTCTCTTTGGGAGGATTACCATTCAAACGATCTCCCGACAGCGATGAGTTATCACCAGATTTGACGTTTTTGTTCCATACATGAGTCAGCAGAGCGATGCGGGCCTGTTTGGTTGCAGGGTTGAGCAGGGTTGGATTGGGCTGGGTTGGGTTGGGTGAATAGTAATCTGTGAAGAGGAAGTACTCTTGTGAATAGTAACCAAGGTTGGGCCAACCCTGCCCAACCCTGCAACCAAACAGGCCAACCCTGCCCAACCCTGCAGGGTTGAGAATGCTTTTCTATTTTATGGAGTCCTTTGATTTGGGTTTATTAAGCAAGCAAATTGCCTCCTTCCTAAAGCCCACAGAACTCAAAATGGAGGTGACCCATGGCTTCTTCTTGTTAATCGAGGAGAGAGCCAGCATGGAGAGGAGGGCATCATTGAAAGGTCT
Organism: Ottelia alismoides; assembly: GCA_037367405.1. Lineage (NCBI taxonomy): Eukaryota > Viridiplantae > Streptophyta > Magnoliopsida > Alismatales > Hydrocharitaceae > Ottelia > Ottelia alismoides. Next base: position 288,072 of record JAZKJV010002132.1, on the reverse strand, counting down.
GAGGTTGAGACTACCCCAACCATCGTTAATATGCAGTCTAGTGATTTTACTCCATGTGACCTTATGAGTGGTATTTCTAATCTTGTTTCCATTCCATAAGAAATTTCGTCTGATGTTATCTATTTTCCCAATAACACTGACATGAATTTTTAAACATGACCTTCACACGTGTCATTAGCGGGGTAAGACATGTGTTAATAAGGGTGACTATCCGGTAGAGGTAAGATTTTCGCTTTCCAACCTTGTAAGCGCTTGGAGAATTTAGAGATGAACCCAGACCAAACCAAATTTCAGTGTTAATTTTCCTCATCCCCATTAGGAATCCAAGGTAAGTAAGAGGGACTTTCCCATGTTTCCAACCCAAAGTATGTTCGATCTTAGCATTTTGCTTCGCAGATAAATTTACATCGAAAAATTCCGATTTGGATTTGTTTATTTCCAAACTCGAAAGGTAGGAGAACAATTTAAGCGCATATAAAGCCTCTTGGAGTTGGTCCTCATTATATTCAAGAAAAATTAAATGGTTAGCAGTTGACTGGATATTTGTAATCATCGCGTCCATGCCTTTTTAGAAAAATCCCTTGCAACAATCATTTAGACCTAACTTGGTGAGCATAATCTTGAGGAGCTTAGTATTGGAATTTCCCTCCGTAAGATATCTCACCTTCGCCTTTTCATCCCATAAGAGACGTTGATCTGTTCTACGTGATTCTAACCGTAAGTTAAGGTCATTCCAACCATGGAAGGCTGTATCCCGATATATCGGCGATATATCTGCGATATATCGATATCGACAGGTCACCGATATATCGCCGATATGTCCGATATCGAGTATCGACATGCAAAAAAGGCGAGCCAAATTCCAGTGTCGGCGATATGGCGTCGATATATCGCCGATATATCGGTATCGACATGGTACCGATATCGATACCGATATCGATATGTCCTTCCATGATTCCAACAACTTGAATAAGTGAGGTGCCCATTAGCAAACTCATGTTCCAAATCCAAAATCTCGCTCTCCAGGCGGTTGATTTACAAATTAATAACAGGTCACGTCTCCAAGATTTAATGATAGGTTTAAGCCTCTTAAGCTTCGCTGCCCAAAGGTGAAACGCATTATCGGAGAGGATAGGATTCACGCACCATGGGAAGAAAAGATGGATCATGAAGCCAGAAGGATTCAATTCTAAATAATCTGGTTTTCCTAAAGGACCCCAAGAACAACAAAAGATCATGATCAAAGTAAGTCTTAGGCAATCTTTTAATCACTGTGCATGATAACATGTATTGTTATCGCTTATCTCCACATTGTTCCTTATCCTCATCTAAACAGATATAAAAATATATTATAATTATACTTTTCTTTTCAAAGAGACGAGTCCTTATTAATCTAATTTTTTTTCAAAAGATGAAGAAGAGTTGGATAAAGAAAAATGAATGAAAGTTTATTCTAATTATAGACACATATATTTTTAGTTCTTTTCTTTTCACTCTCTCTTATTAGAGAATTCTCAAGTTCGATATTCGCTTAGGTTCGATTCGGTTAAAAAGAGGTACGATTCAAATTTAGTTCGAAAATAAACGGGCTGAACCTGAACACAAGTTTATGCTCTATTAAATAAACGACCCGAACCTAAAAAATGTAGGTTCACTTAGGGCCCGTTCGGTTCGGGAATAAGCAGGAATAAGGATGGGGAATAAGGAAAATAAGGGTTTATTCTTTGTTCGGCTGGAGGATAGGAATAAGGAGAATAAGGTGAAATAAAGGTAGGTAAGGTGGGATAAATATATGAATAAGAGTGAAATAAGATGGAATAATGGGGAATAGTCGTACCACTGAGAACCGTGTTGGGAGGAGAATTGGCTCCTTATTCCAGGGCTTATTCTCCTACCAAACATGGCCTTAGTTCTGATTTGTTTACACTGTGCTTGCAACCCAACACTAAGGCCCTGTTTGGTTGGAGAATATGCCCTGGAATAAGCGGTCAATTCTCCTCCCGACACAGTTCCCAATGGTACGACTATTCCCCATTATTCCATCTTATCTCACTCTTATTCCTATCTTTAACCCACCTTACCTACATTTATTTCACCTTATTCTCCTTATTCCTATCCTCCAGTCGAACTGAGAATAGCCCCTTATTCTCCATCTTTATTCCTTCTTATGCTCCTACCGAACGGGCCCTAACGCTTGCTCCTCACATCGAGGTGAAAGGGCAAAGCGCACCACAATAGCTTCTGTCGTCCTCGGGTTATGATCCTCCTCTCAGGCATCCTTTGCTTCTTGGTGATCCCCACGTTGCACCACCGCGACGCTCGGCCAAATAAGGCCGAGGTCGACCAGTTTGATCGCGATTAAACCAGATTGATCGCGGTTATCATGACTGAATCCTCTGCTTATACCGGGAGGTCCTCAACCTTCATCGTCATGCACTAACCCCGCTGTCGTCGTTCATTACCAGCTCGGACACCTGAGGATCTCCTCATCACCCCATTACAGAAGCAACTGCAGCTACCCACAGCACCCCTCCATATCTCTCATCAACGAGGCTTCTCCGCCCTCTGTTCAGCCATACTCTAGCAGAGCGCTCCGCTCATTGTGCTCAAGAAGGTTGCTGCCTCCATCTATGGTTTCCTCTGCTTGGAACCACGTCACCATGGCCTTATCGAACAATCGGAAACAAAGACCAAACCTCCCTCCCCTTTTTTTTCGAGGATGTGGCTGTGCGAGGAAGGAGGTGGCGTCGCAGGAGGATGGTTAGAGGAAGGAGGAGGAAGATGAATGAGAAGAGTGTATGTAAATTAGACATACAAGAAGGGTAAATATGAAAGGCTTTTGATGGATTCTGCTCGCTTTTAACGGCTAAATGGATGGGAAATAGTCAGACGGACGTGGGGGTAATTACGAAGTTCATAAGGGCTAAAAACTAATTGACAATGTTTAGAGGGGCCGTGGCAAAAAAATCACTTTATTCTAAAGGGAAAAATTACAAAACTACCCAAGGACCGCCTACAAGTTCCGATTCACCTCCCAAATTCCGTTGACAATCGTACATGTATGATCTTTTAATTGTCATATGGGTAGGGATGGGCATGGGTCGGGTTGGGCCGGGCCCTGAAGGGTCCAGGCTCAAGCCCATTTAAAAAATTCGAACCTTGTGCTGGGCCCAGACTCACAAATTTTTTTCTGTTCGGTCCAAGCAAAGGCCCGACCCATCTATTGGTGCTAGATCCATGGAAGAATTGTAATGGGTTGCGGAAGGTCGCGACGGTGAGTGACGATGCCTACTTGTCTAAGGTCTGTTTGGAGGGGGGGGGGGTCGGGCTGGTACACGGGCTAATTGCCATGAGTATGCTCTTTATTCACTCTTAGAATCTATGCAGGCAGATTGACGTTTTTGATGCTTGATCGAAAAATGACCAGCAAATCGTATAGAACTCTACCCATATATCATCTCTAACATAAATTCCGTTGTGTGTGGATTGCAAGCATCTCGATTTTCTACGAGATTTATGTCGATTCATTGGATCGATCATCGACAGCTTAATGATCATCTCCATCCCAGGGCTCATCTACAAATTTATCCTGTTATCAGGCCTATGAAAGATAGGGGGGATGACCATTTGTTTGGTCTCTTATGCCACCTGGCTTTTGGATCTTTGAACATGATCGGGGAGTTTTGTTTTCCTTCTTTTTCTCCTTTTGTTGGCTTTCGTTTGCAAAAACGGTGCTGGGTTGCTGACAATATTTGGATGAAGGTGGTTCTGGGATTTGCACACAATTAACACTTAAATCACGGTCGTTCGTGCAGTGACTTTTTTTATAAAATAATTATTAATTTAAACTTAAATAATTAAATAGGTATACAACAACAACAACAACAACAAAGCCTTTTCTCACAATTAAGTAGGGTCGGCTACATGGATTCTTCGCCTCCATTCAGATCTATCTTGGGTCAATCTCGGATTTATATCCAAAAAACTAAGATCCCTTCGTATAGTCTCTTTCCAACACTTCTTGGGCCGTCCTCGCCCTCTCTTAGCCGCCTCAACATCCCAACACTCGCATCTCCTAACCGGTGCATCAATTGACCTTCTTTGCAAATGACCAAACTATCTTACGCGGTTTTCTCGCATCTTATCCTCGATCGGAGCTACACCAACTTTCTTTCTGATTGCATCATTTCGAATCCGATCTTTACGTGTATGTCCACACATCCATCTTAGCATTTTCATTTCTGCTACAGCCATTCTCTGCACATGTCTATGGTTCACAGGCCAACATTCAGAACCATAAAACATAGCAGGTCTCACGGCTACTTTGTAAAACTTTCCTTTAATTTTTAAAGGAATTTTCCTATCACAGAGAACAGCGGAGGCTCCTCTCCACTTTAGCCAGCCTGCATTTATTCTATTAGTAACATCTCCATCAATTTCTCCATCATGTTGCAAAATAGATCCAAGATATCTAAAAGAATCTCTCTTCTGGATGTTATCGTCACCAATCTTCACCTCGATTCCTTCACCATTGCTTCCATCAAAGGTGCATTCCATATATTCCGTCTTAGCCCTACTTATACGAAAACCTTTAGTCTCCAATGCATGTCTCCAAACCTCAAGCTTCTCATTTACTCCATCTCTAGTCTCGTCAATCAACATAATATCATCAGCAAATAACATACACCAAGGTAACTCATCCTGAATGTGACTTGTCAATTCGTCCATAATCAAAGTAGAAAGAAATGGACTCAAAGCTGAACCTGGATGCAAACCAATGTTGATATCAAAATAGTCAGTCTTCCCCGTCGGGGTCCTTACACAAGATAAAGCCCTATCATACATATCCTTTATGAGATTAATGTATAGGACAGGTACTTGTCTCTTCTCCAAAACTCTCCACAGTATCTCTCGTGGGACGGAATCATAAGCCTTCTCCAAATCAATAAAGATCATATGGAGATTCTTCCTTTTAGCTCTATAAATCTCCATTGTTCTCCTCAGCAAATGGATGGCTTCAATAGTTGAGCGAACTGGCATGAATCCGAATTGGTTTTCTTTTACTTGGGAAACTTGCCTTAACCTTCTTTCGATTACACGTTCCCAAATTTTCATAGTGTGACTCATCAGCTTGATACCTCTGTAATTTGAATAATTTTGAATGTCTCCTTTGTTCTTATAAAGAGGCACCACGATACTCCTCCTCCAATCTTCAGGCATTTTCTTGCTTCGCCAAATAACATTGAATAGATTCGTAAGCCAAGTCAAACCACGCTCACCTAAGACTTTCCATACTTCTACAGGGATGTCATCCGGTCCAACACCATTCCCAGGTCTCATAACCTTCAAAGCCTCCTCTAATTCTTTTCTTTGTATTCGTCTATAGTATGCACGATTCAAGGAACTTTCACTGCTAGCTAGATCACCCAAAGCGATCTCTCTATTTCCTTCTCCAATGAAAAGTTTATGGAAGTACTTGATGAACGTAAAATTCGCCTCTTTAATAGGTATAAATTACGCTGTAGCACAGGAGGTGAATTTTGTTCAGCAAAAACCACAGTCTTTGAATGCTGTGGAATATTTATACTTGGTAAGTGTACCAAGGTCAAACACAGGGATACAGCTGCTTAATTATGGCTTTTGAATATTGATTCGTGAAGTTCAATGTCAATTAATCTCAATTCCAGGTCCATATGCATTTTATGAAGCACTATGCTAAGTGATGATATGATGCATGTATTTTTATCGGTTTTTATGCAAATTAAGAGATGCATGTGCGAATATGCAAGAGAAATTATACACAGATTTAATTCTACAATTATACCCTTAAAAATTATGAGCAGCATGAGAAAACTGAAACTAGTGTCAATTTAATCGCAACAATAAAGAGTGTCATCAAATTCAAGCAAGGCAAGGAGGGCAGGGTCCATTTGCCACATAAAAATTCACTTTAATTAAACAAGAGCAAATAAGACAATTAAACATGCTAGAATGTAGAGAACAAAACAAGGATCAAAACGACACTAAAATCATGCAATTTGGACCTACGATGCTCAAGTTATGCTAAAAACAGTGCAAGGGCATAAATGTAATAAAAATGCAAGAAAAATAAAGGATAAATATTGCATTTAGGTCCCTGGAGGGACCTAAATGCAAATACCAAAAACCGCCTGGGCCCAATTGCAATTTGTCCATTTGCGCGCAGGGGCCTTTTTGTAATTTTGGAAAACTTCGAGGGCGTCCCTGTAAATAACCCCAGGCGCACACTTGAGGCACGCACCTGGAGGACCAGAATGTAAATATATAATTTTGCAGGGTCTTCTCTGCAATTTTCCCAGGCCATCACGTGCGCTGCACGTGAGGGGCTAGGCTCGGATGAGCCCTCAGCTTCGGTCCACGTGGCTTTGTCTGGTGGTACGGCTCTAGGCTCGGACAACCCAAGCCTTTAGGTTGGGAGCGAGGCTCGGGTGGCGACGTGGCATCATTCTGACCGTCCGATCCAGATGATCGGACGGTAACTGTTCTTCGTTCTCCGCCGCGGGTCACCGGAGAAGGCGGGTCTTCGGCGAGCGCTTGAAAGCTTCACCGTGCTCCAGAGGAAGGTCTGAGGGTCGGCGAAGACAGTGAGAGGTCTGGCGGAGGTCTTGGATGCCCGGCGAAGGTCCATAACTGATCGGAAGTGACTCTCGATGAAGCTTCGCCGACTGGGAGGAGCTCGAAGGTGCTCTGGTCTGAACTCCGGCCATTGAACCTGCAATCGTTAGAAACGAATGGCTGAAGCATGTGTGTGAGGGCGTGAAGGTTTTGTGAGGTGGGTGAGCGGCCGTGGAGACGTCGAGAGGTGGTGGCCGTAGCCTCTTCTCTGGCGAAGGAGGGGAAGAGGGGAGTCGGAGCGGGAGAGGCTCTGGAGAAGGAGAAGGTGGTCGGCGAAGGTGCTGGTGAGGTGACGAAGGTTGCGAGGTGACCAGATGGGGGTGGCAGTAATGGTAGAGGGAGGTAAGAATTGAAGATATTGAAAATAAAAAGCACCTCGCCGGAGCGAGGTGTTTGGCGGAGGTGAAAGGCCTGGGCTGGGCTTCAGATGAAGCCCTGGTCGTCGCACGACAGGGCCGACCTCTCCCTGGTGCTCGGCGGTGCCTGATGGCGACCGCTACGTGGCGAGAAGCCACGGATCTCACCGGGAGCTCCGGCCGTCGACGCCCCCATTCTAGGACTCCTCCGCTGTCACCGGAGAGCCAGGGGCTCGGGCCGGAGCTCCAAGAATGGTGGATGATGGCTAATGGTGACGGAGGAGGGGTTTTATAGGAGGCGGAGTTCGGAGGTTACATGGGGGAGGGGCGTTTTGGAGAGAGGTTTTAATGGTGGAGCCGTGATGGTGGAGGTGGATTAATGGAGGCGCGAGGAAGGGGGATCTATGGACGAAGTGGGGCGACCGTTAGGAGCGGTCGAGGAGGCCGGATATGGCGGTCATAAATGGAAGGGGCTGAGGATGCGCGAGGCGAAACGGCTGGGAAAGGGGGGGGTTTACGGAGGTAGGAGATGAGCTGCTAGCCGTTGGATCTTTCGATCCAACGGCTGGAATACGAGCGTGGGCGGAGGGATAAGATTAGATCCAAGGATCTGATCGGATGGTGGCGATTGAAGCGCGAGGGAACGGTAGCGATCAGATCATGAGATCTGATCGGTCGGCTGGATTTGAGGCAGAAAGGAGCGGTTGTGATTTGATCTGTGGAGGAGATCTGACGGTGTAAGGTGAAGGGGCGACGTGGCGCAAGGGAGGACGTTAGATGGAGTATGATCGAGTGGCTGAGGTGGAGGCGCGAAGTAGCGACCGAGATCTGATCTGAGATCAGATCGGGCGGCTGTGAGATAGGCGAGGCTGGACGGTGGAGATGGGGGCGGATTTAGGAAGATCCAACGGCCCAGGAGGCCACCAGGTGGCGGGCGATAAAGCGGGCCACGTGGGCGGCCCAGAGGGCGCCACGTGGTCCACTCAGAATAAATCAAATAATAAATACAAAGGAAATTAGAAAATAAATAGTTAGAGGCCGAATTTGGAAAAAGTCAAAACATGAAAGTTGCTCGTCTCGATGAGATCCACAACTTTCATGTTGGTCAAAAAGCCAAAAGAAGTCATTTGTACAAAACGTATTTTTGGGGGTATTTTTAAGGGGATAAAAACACCGATTTTGTGGTTTTGAGTTGTTTTTGCATTTTTTAGTGGTTTTAAAGGTCAGTGAATTATAGACAACTTATCTACCTAATTTTTAGGGGTTTTTGAGTGATAAAATAATTACAGAAAAATAAGGACAATTAAAAACAAAATAATTAAGGGTTAATTATACACAATATTGTACATGGTAAAAATAGAGAATTAGAGGTGATTTTTATTGGTTTGTTTAAGCAGGGATTTTAATAAGGACTTTTTAGCATGATGAATACGAGATTCATCATACCCCTATACTTAAACCATGCTCGTCCTCGAGCATCTAAAGAATGAAGGAGTCGGATTAATTCCTGACAGTGCGTGTGAAAAATTCAAGGCTTGATCTTTCGAAGACCCTTGACCTAAGTGATCCTAAAATTCTGGGTTTATCCACGCCTTAGTCAGAAGGAATCCAACTTCTCTGATTATCAGACTCTCTTTTTGTACATATAATATAAGGATATGACATTTAGTGTACTGCATTTCATGAGAGCCGAGTCGAAGCATCACCCAAAGTTCCAGTCCCAAAGACTCTCCTCTAGACCTAATCCTCAATACTAGGGAAGAAGTCTACTCTTGCTTCAGTCAACCATCTCTTTAGTTTGTCAGACTTTGAAATGTAGATGGACGGCCAGATGATGGAGGGACATGGGATTGTGTCTAATTTTCTCACCCTCACATTGGAACAAGGGGCCTCTCGAGTGCCTTTTACTCAACACAAATATATTTTATTTTGTTGATCAATGTGTCCGTCAAGAGAATTTGGAGTCGTCTGCACTTGTTTTTCTGGGAATACACCGGGGTGTGTCTTTTCTGAGTATCTAAGATACCTTCGACACCCAGACTTGTATCGCTTACGATGCAGGGCCCTTTTTGTGGTGTCAGCCCGACTCCTTAGTCCTAATTAGCGCTTGGTCCAAGTGGACACTTGAAAATATTTGGGAGCGCTCGCCTTTGGTGGAAGCTCATTTGGAATTTTTGACTTTGGATTAGAGCTTTTCTTTGACATTTCATTTCTTTTGTTGGCTAGCTCCACTGCTTTTACCAAGAGATTGGCGCACACTGATCAACAAGTTCTTTTAAGTTTCATCACACCCTGGCACTTTTAGGCAAATATCAAGAGATAGCATATGAATCTTGTTCACATACTGGCTAGGGTTTTTGCTGACACTCAGGTCTTCTGAAGCCTTCATTAACTTTATCCCATCCTCGAATATCATCAGATCAGGTCTAAACTTAAATCCATGGTCCTAGTTCCTCAAGTGATATCTCATCTCAGCTCATCAATCATGCAGTTGTGGAAGTGACTGTGCTGATCATATTTTCTTGAAGGTAGAGATTAAGAGTGCAATATAGCACTCAAATCTTTCAAACCAGAGGAGTGTGGATATTTAAGTCAGGAAAACCCTAATGACTAAGGCATGTTAACTCAGACTCTCAAGATCCCAGAGATCCAGTGTCCTCAAAAATCCTCAAGCCTTGCGTGAGTGTGATTGTGTCAGGAATACACCAACTCCACGGGTTAGTGAATTTTTGTGTGATTTTTATCTTTTGCAAATTTTTATGGGTTTTATAGTTTTTTTTTGTCGGAGAGACAATGACTGACCCAGGCTCAAATAAATAAAAGTATCCACTCTCAGCCAGTATGGGTGTAAGTGCGGGTCGAGACCCGTGATCCTTAAGGACGGTGCCATATGCGGTGTCCTTTAAACCACCCACTCTGCTAAGGGAGACCGAGGTTCCCTCACTGAAAATGTTTACTAAGCCTAGTAGTCAGAGCCAAATTCCGAAAAACATTTTTAATTTTTCATTTTTTTTCTTTTTGAAAAAAAAGTTATTTACAAAGATTAATCCCTCAAAATTTTAATTTTTACAGGTTTTTACTCAGTTCACTAGTTTACCCAAAACCCAGCCCGAAAAATAAAATTTAAAAAGTTTTAAAAACGCGAGCTAAGGCTAAAGTAATAAATAATAATATACGGTATACCCCCCTATACTTAAAATTTGCTATGTCCTCATAGCACAAGTGCCATGAAGCCAAGGCTCGGTTCAAGTACAGGGAGATATAGCGGAACTGAGGAGGAGAGTCCCCCTATACTTAGGCCAAAATTGGCCTAAGTACAAGAAGACGGGACGAGGGAAGGAAGAGCAGGCAGGTCCCCCCTATACTTAGGCTACAAATAGCCTAAGTAAGGTCTGTGTTAGGGGGGGTTTATGAAGAATATATATACACACAGAGAGAGAGAGAGATAGAAATATACAGGGGGTGGGTGGGGTGAGTATGTGCAGTGTAGGTGTGAGTGTGTGTGGGGGGGGGGATTTTTTTTTTCAAAATGCAATTATGAAAATAAATATGCAGATGCAAGTTTTTTTTTCTTTTTTTTTAGAACATGCAATGCAAAATTTGACAGATAAAAATCTTAGAAATCTTCACGGCTTCTTTTGCGGCCTCTTCAGCTGAAGCTCCCGACTTCGCGCCTCCATGACGATCAGGCGTCCCCGATTTTCACGGGCCCTGCCACAAAAGAGAAAAGTTAGAACTCCGAGAAATTAAATCAGCAAAATAATGCAAAGAAATGATGCATGAAATTAGGACCAAGAAATTATTGAATGAATTAAAAAAAATCAAAATTCAAAAATTAAGCAAAGCCGTATCCCCGGCAACGGCGCCATTTGATGAACGTAAAATTCGCCTCTTTAATAGGTATAAATTACGCTGTAGCACAGGAGGCAAATTTTGTTCAGCAAAAGCCACAGTCTTTGAATGCTGTGGAATATTTATACTTGGTAAGTGTACCAAGGTCGAACACAGGGATACAGCTGCTTAATTATGGCTTTTGAATATTGATTCGTGAAGTTCAATGTCAATTAATCTCAATTCCAGGTCCATATGCATTTTATGAAGCACTATGCTAAGTGATGATATGATGCATGTATTTTTATCGGTTTTTATGCAAATTAAGAGATGCATGTGCGAATATGCAAGAGAAATTATACACAGATTAAATACTACAATTATACCCTTAAAAATTATGAGCAGCATGAGAAAACTGAAACTAGTGTCAATTTAATCGCAACAATAAAGAGTGTCATCAAATTCAAGCAAGGTAAGGAGGGCAGGGTCCATTTGCCACATAAAAATTCACTTTAATTAAACAAGAGCAAATAAGACAATTAAACATGCTAGAATGTAGAGAACAAAATAAGGATCAAAACGACACTAAAATCATGCAATTTGGACCTACGATGCTCAAGTTATGCTAAAAACAGTGCAAGGGCATAAATGTAATAAAAATGCAAGAAAAATAAAGGATAAATATTGCATTTAGGTCCCTGGAGGGACCTAAATGCAAATACCAAAAACCGCCTGGGCCCAATTGCAATTTGTCCATTTGCGCGCAGGGGCCTTTTTGTAATTTTGGAAAACTTCAAGGGCGTCCCTGTAAATAACCCCAGGCGCACACTTGAGGCACGCACCTGGAGGACCAGAATGTAAATATATAATTTTGCGGGGTCTTCTCTGCAATTTTCCCAGGCCATCACGTGCGCTGCACGTGAGGGGCTAGGCTCGGATGAGCCCTCAGCTTCGGTCCACGTGGCTTTGTCTGGTGGTACGGCTCTAGGCTCGGACAACCCAAGCCTTTAGGTTGGGAGCGAGGCTCGGGTGGCGACGTGGCATCATTCTGACCGTCCGATCCAGATGATCGGACGGTAACTGTTCTTCGTTCTCCGCCGCGGGTCACCGGAGAAGGCGGGTCTTCGGCGAGCGCTTGAAAGCTTCACCGTGCTCCAGAGGAAGGTCTGAGGGTCGGCGAAGACAGTGAGAGGTCTGGCGGAGGTCTTGGATGCCCGGCGAAGGTCCATAACTGATCGGAAGTGACTCTCGATGAAGCTTCGCCGACTGGGAGGAGCTCGAAGGTGCTCTGGTCTGAACTCCGGCCATTGAACCTGCAATCGTTAGAAACGAATGGCTGAAGCATGTGTGTGAGGGCGTGAAGGTTTTGTGAGGTGGGTGAGCGGCCGTGGAGACGTCGAGAGGTGGTGGCCGTAGCCTCTTCTCTGGCGAAGGAGGGGAAGAGGGGAGTCGGAGCGGGAGAGGCTCTGGAGAAGGAGAAGGTGGTCGGCGAAGGTGCTGGTGAGGTGACGAAGGTTGCGAGGTGACCAGATGGGGGTGGCAGTAATGGTAGAGGGAGGTAAGAATTGAAGATATTGAAAATAAAAAGCACCTCGCCGGAGCGAGGTGTTTGGCGGAGGTGAAAGGCCTGGGCTGGGCTTCAGATGAAGCCCTGGTCGTCGCACGACAGGGCCGACCTCTCCCTGGTGCTCGGCGGTGCCTGATGGCGACCGCTACGTGGCGAGAAGCCATGGATCTCACCGGGAGCTCCGGCCGTCGACGCCCCCATTCTAGGACTCCTCCGCTGTCACCGGAGAGCCAGGGGCTCGGGCCGGAGCTCCAAGAATGGTGGATGATGGCTAATGGTGACGGAGGAGGGGTTTTATAGGAGGCGGAGTTCGGAGGTTACATGGGGGAGGGGCGTTTTGGAGAGAGGTTTTAATGGTGGAGCCGTGATGGTGGAGGTGGATTAATGGAGGCGCGAGGAAGGGGGATCTATGGACGACGTGGGGCGACCGTTAGGAGCGGTCGAGGAGGCCGGATATGGCGGTCATAAATGGAAGGGGCTGAGGATGCGCGAGGCGAAACGGCTGGGAAAGGGGGGGGTTTACGGAGGTAGGAGATGAGCTGCTAGCCGTTGGATCTTTCGATCCAACGGCTGGAATACAAGCGTGGGCGGAGGGATACGATTAGATCCAAGGATCTGATCGGATGGTGGCGATTGAAGCGCGAGGGAACGGTAGCGATCAGATCATGAGATCTGATCGGTCGGCTGGATTTGAGGCAGAAAGGAGCGGTTGTGATTTGATCTGTGGAGGAGATCTGACGGTGTAAGGTGAAGGGGCGACGTGGCGCAAGGGAGGACGTTAGATGGAGTATGATCGAGTGGCTGAGGTGGAGGCGCGAAGTAGCGGCCGAGATCTGATCTGAGATCAGATCGGGCGGCTGTGAGATAGGCGAGGCTGGACGGTGGAGATGGGGGCGGATTTAGGAAGATCCAACGGCCCAGGAGGCCACCAGGTGGCGGGCGATAAAGCGGGCCACGTGGGCGGCCCAGAGGGCGCCACGTGGTCCACTCAGAATAAATCAAAGAATAAATACAAAGGAAATTAGAAAATAAATAGTTAGAGGCCGAATTTGGAAAAAGTCAAAACATGAAAGTTGCTCGTCTCGATGAGATCCACAACTTTCATGTTGGTCAAAAAGCCAAAAGAAGTCATTTGTACAAAACGTATTTTTGGGGGTATTTTTAAGGGGATAAAAACACCGATTTTGTGGTTTTGAGTTGTTTTTGCATTTTTTAGTGGTTTTAAAGGTCAGTGAATTATAGACAACTTATCTACCTAATTTTTAGGGGTTTTTGAGTGATAAAATAATTACAGAAAAATAAGGACAATTAAAAACAAAATAATTAAGGGTTAATTATACACAATATTGTACATGGTAAAAATAGAGAATTAGAGGTGATTTTTATTGGTTTGTTTAAGCAGGGATTTTAATAAGGACTTTTTAGCATGATGAATACGAGATTCATCAGTACTGCTCCCATCTAGTCTCTATATCCTTCTGAGTAACAAGCACGTGACCTTCCTCGTCCTTAATGCATCTCACTTGAGAAAGGTCTTTGGTCTTTCTTTCTCTTGCTTTGGCCAACCTGAATATATCCTTCTGGCCCCCATAGAGTTGAGATTTTTATACCAAACTTCATAAGCTTTTGACTTAGCTTCGCTTACAGCCTTCTTCGCTTCCTTCTTCGCTATTTTATAGTCTGTGACAGCTTCTTCTGTTCTATCCTTAGACATAGCTTTAAAGCAAGCTCTTTTAATTTTTAGTTTCTCTTGCACCCCTTCACTCCACCACCAAGCCTCCTTTTGACCCGGAGCTCCTCCTTTTGACTCGCCTAGCATCTCTTTGGCTACCTTTCGGATACAAGATGCTACTGCTTCCCACATCTCGTTTGCACTACCGTTACAATCCCAAGATAAGTCTTCTAAAACCTTCTCCCTGGAGCTTGATTGCTTCAGCGGAAGATTCCACCACCTAGTTCTAGTGATCTTAGGAACCTTCCTTTTCTTTACCAGCCCTTTTATTTGTAAATCCAAGACTAACAAGCGATGTTGGGTTGTCAAACTCTCTCTAGGGATTACTTTGCAATCTTTGCAACACAACCGATCCCTTCTCCTCAACGCAAAGTAATCTATCTGTGTTCTAGTTGAGCCACTTCTATAAGTAATTAAATGCTCCTCCCTCTTATTGAAAAGAGTGTTTGCTATGTAAAGATTATAAGCAGTTACAAAATCCAGAATGACTTTTCCCTCTTCGTTTCTATCCCCAAAACCATGTCCTCCATGCACACTTGCATACCTTGAAACATCTTTTCCCACATGTCCATTAAGATCTCCACCTATGCAAACCATCTCTCTTTGTGGGATTCCTTGTAAAAACTTATCCAGATCCTCCCAAAAAGCTTGTTTAGTCCTTTCATCTAATCCAGTTTGTGGTGCATAAACTGAGATGATATTCAAAATTTCTTCTTCAAGCACCAACTTTAGCAAAATAATCCGATCCCCAAATCTTTGCACCTCAACCACACAATCCTTCAAATCTTTATGAAAACAATTAAATAGGCATGCGAATGGAAAATTTAAAATTATAGGTACAAATCGGCACTTGAAGTGTCGATTTGGGAGGAACATTTTGCATTTCTATCCTATTTCAAAAGTTATTAATATAAATGATCCATCCATTTATACTATTAAAATGTTCTATGTTTTAATGTATTCTTTTACTTAATAAATTGATTTTCATAATCCTTATACAAAAATTAATTAGTTCTTAATTTCATGATTATGATAAATATAATAAAAAGTTCACCATCATTAGAAATATAATTAAAAATACAATTAATATAGATTTACCATTTCATGGATATATATATATTTCTGTTTTGACACATACTGATGATACTATGGATGAAAATGGATATGGATATATCCGAATATCCGCTTGACGTATTCAAAAAATTATCAGAAATGGATATCCATGTCCGAATATTAATTGAATACGGATCGAATATGAATATAGATTGTAAAAATTTTCCGGATACAGATACGAATATAGTAATGGATTGAATTTCCGGATCCGGATATTCGAATACATCGTTTAATATTATTTTATATATTAGTTAATATAATATAAGGTACAACCTCATGTTATTACAATAGTATTATATATTGTGGATATGGAAATATGCATATCCGATCCGTATCCGGTCTATTTTCATCTCTAGATGCTAATGGTAATTAAGGAAACGGAAATTAGTTTTTTACGGATATTGATAAGAATACGATTAAAGTTCTCTTTTTTTAGGATATGGATATGTACACGATAACTTTTTTGGATAGATGGATATACTTAAATATGTTCAAGAGTTGCATATAATATAATGAGAAATCTATATTTGGTAATTAAAGAAATTAATTTCACTTATTGTAATTGTGAAATTAGGAACTATATAATATCTAAACTCAAAATTTTTAATTATATTTATCATAATCGTGAAATTAATAACTAATTAATTTTTGTATAAAGATTATGAAAATCAATATATTAAGTAAAAGAGTACATTAAAACATAGAACCTTTTAATAGTATAAATGGAAGGATCACTTATATTAATAAATTTTGAAATAGGATAAAAATGGAAAATGGGTGAGAAGTTCAAAGGGTCAAATCGGTACTTGAGGTGCCGATTTGGACTTTCCTCCCAAATCGGCACAAGTGCCGATTTGTACTTATAATGTTAAATTTTTCATTTGCATGTCTATTTAATTAATTAAATATAAATTAGTAATTATTTTAAAAAAAGTCCCTTGCAAGAATTTGTAGGGATTTATGTGAAAAATCATTTTACTATTTATGATAGAATTGCAAACTAGTGCAGGTTTGGCAGCTATTTCCTAGAATGGAGAGAGAGACAAAAGTATCTCCCATTCTGGGTATCAGTTGAAAATATTTCCCGGACTGGGTATATATCGGCAAATGGTTTGTCGCTCGCCCATGTGGCGCGGCAAACCATTTGCCGTGCTTACGTGGATTGTGCGGTAAATGGTTTGCCGCTTACGGCAAATCATTTGCTGCGTGAATGGCCGTTCCCGCCCAAACTTATTCAATGTTATGAATAAATGTGTATATTGTATTTATTTATGAATAAATTTAAAATATTAATAATAAATATTATGTAACAATTAAAAATATATTTATATAAATGTGATTTTTTTATTAAATAATGATTATTTAATTTAAAAATTTAATTCGTATAGTTTTAGCAATTAATATGCTATGATATAACTTAGTAAGAGTTTAGTAGTGTAATTGGTATTTATTCATGAATAAATTTAAAATATTAATAATAAATATTATGTAACAATTAGAATTACATTTATATAAACGTGATGTTTTAATAAGTAATATTTATCTAATTAAAATATAATTCGTATAGTTTTAGCAATTATTATGTTATGATATAACTTAAGTAAGACTTTAGTAGTGTATTTGATATTTATTTATGAGTAACTTTAAAACATTAATAATAAATATTATATAACAATTAAAAATACATTTATTTAAACGTTATGTTTTATTAAGTAATATTTATTTAATTTAAAAATATAATTCGTATAGTTTTAGCAATTAATATGTTATGATATTTATAATTAATATGTTATGGTACTTATAATTTCTATATTAGATATATGTATACTATTATCATAAATATCTTTATAGGTAGATGAATGTTGTATCTTTTAACATGGAGTTAATAATAAAGTTCTTTAATTTATATTAAAATTAAGTGAATATTTTAAACATGGGAACTGAAATATATTTAACATGTAACTGGGACACACATACATTCATAAATTCTCCAAGTAGTAGAAGCTGAAATATTTCATTTACTTGAAAAAGATACATGCAGAATACATACGCAAGAGACCCTTAAAGTAGACATAAACATCACTAGATTTCAAACATAACAACAAAATGTACTAACTCTACTGACGACCTGACCTCACTCGCTCTCCACGCAGTGCACTCAAACGTGCATATTTCAATGCGATAGTGTAATGTAGATCAGCTAAGTCAGCGTATAAAGTTTCTTCCTCGTCGACATGTTCTACAAGCGGTGACGTCTGGCTATAGGATGAACTCGGGATCGGACTGCCTTGCGGGGAATAAGGGGTGAACTGTGACTCTGTCTCGGTCGTCTGGAGATGAGGTACCATCTCCACTGGCTCCGGTTGTGATGTGGTTGGTGCCCTGCTTGGGGCCGTAGATGGCGGTGGATGCGCTGACGGCGGAGCGTGGGATGGTACACGGCTGGAGGCCCGACTCGGTGGAGCACGTACTGCTAAGAAACGGTTGTCGGGCAGATGCACCGACTTGCGAGCTGTGATACGTGTCTTGGCCATGTCCTGTTTGGATGTTAATTAATTTGAAAAACTAACGTAGAAATCAACGTTAATGTCATTAATAATCATAAAAATAATATTCTTTTGCACGAAATTGGATAACAACATTAAAGAAAAGTTAAACCAAAACATCATATTTTTTGCGTAAATGGGGATAACATAAGGGTACAATCAATGAAACCATTTTTCGTGTGGTGTACAATATGTGATAGTGGTCCCTTTGATGAAGATGCTTTCCCTTTCTCCCCCCTCCTTTGTTCTCCTGTCCCTGAGCCTGCCTCCCCCCTTCCCGCTGTTGTCCCCCTACCTGCTCTCCCCTTCCCGCTGTTGCCCCCCTACCTGCATCGCCCCGCCCCCTACCACGGCTTGCAACGGTTCTTCTCTCAGGTTCACCACCCCCTCTCTGACTTGATACGTTTGAAGCACGAGGTGGCTCCTGTATTGTCACCGACAAGGATTCATTGGATACTCTGGGGAGATCCATTGCTGATGATTGCATACCCCAGCTTGCTGGTCCAGCGCCATAACCCGGGAGCCCAACGAAAGAGGGCTGGCTTTGACTTGGCCCCATGTGCCAGAAGTATTGATGTGCTTGAGAGGGCTGAGCTTCCTGTGTGGAAAGCAAGTCAAATGATGGTAGTGCGGAACCCATCTGCTGCATCTGAGGAATGTAGGGCTGGGTGTAGGACTGTGTCGCCTGATACGACGGTCGAACTTCCTCTGCCCCGGAAGTGTATTGATCACCCCACTGTTGTGAAGCAAACGTCGTGGGCTCGCCCTGTGAGTATGGGCAACGATTCCACTCTCAGACCTGTGAGTATGGAAACATCCTTCAAGGTGACGGATACCTCGTCCTGTCGAAGGTGGAAAGTATGAGTCTCTGGTCGCCATCTCTCAACGAGTGACTTCATAAGGGCCTGATCAATTGTGGTCCGTCTCAGGTTCGAAATGCAATGGAATCCAGCGATCTCAAGCTGCCGATTTACGGCATCGCTGCGTGGCTCCTCCAGTATCCGATTTAGTGTCCGGCCATGCTTGACAAAGCGATGTGCCTGAATAAAAGAAAATCATCAATTATATTAAACTAACTTGAAAGGAGATGCTTATATTTTTACTAACCGTATCACTATCTGTGAGTGGTCGACCAGAGAGATGTTCCCTCTGCCTAGTAAGTACGGACGCATCGGCAGGTCCTGCAAATTCCTCCATCGCTATGCTAGAAAAGTATATCACTTTATAATACGAAGGAAATCATTTTTTTAAATCCAAATATTGCATATCACAACATCAAAAAGGTGCATTACTTAAGAAAGAGTTTACAATTATTTACAAAAAAATTTACATAGAAACTAACGGTGACGTCGGTCACACGTTGTCTTGTTGTGACCGTGCTCTTTACATTGACTGCACCTTACTTGCACTTTTCCCATCTCGTCCATGCTACCTCGTAGGCGTCGTCTTCTTGGTCGACCAGGTGCCGGAACAACACTGGGATGCAGTAATGGGGATGGCTCTAAGGGTGGCCAAAATCGTCGATCGGGGATCGGAACAAAGGCTGGTGCGTAAGTGGCCCGGAATGCATTTTATGTATAAAAATCAGCACAAAGCTTCACATGTTCGGTACTGACATTGGCATTGCCACAGACCGCAATAATGTGAGGGCAAATTATCCTCATAGCCTGCATGTAACCACATGTGCATACTGATTGCTGACCGTTCATTTTAACTGTGTAATTTCCCTCCGGGGCACGCACTTCGAAATCCGTAAGTGTGAATTGCTCGACCAGTAGACCACGCGTAGATTGTACAAGTCCATCTGTTAGTTTCTCATATCGGGGCATAAGGTGGCCTGTCATCCGAGCACCAAACTTACGTCTTTCCACGAAGTACGTGTTGAGCCGGTAAAAGACGGCCATGACAAGTGTTAGCACTGGTAGACCACGTATTCCTCTAAGAACACTGTTGAAACTTTCAGAGAGGTTCGTTGTGGTCAGACTCCATCGTAAAGAGATATGTTAAGGTCCAACCCTTGCATAGATGATGATGCCACGTCCCGTTGGTGTGAAGAAATCTCTACAGCCTCAATCAGTAGTTCCATCATCCCCATTTGTCGACTCACTTGCAACATCAACTTTGTTATTTTATCCGATCCAATAACTATTGGACGGAAGGAATTTGCATTTGTGGGCCACTTGCACGTCACAGTAATCTCGAACAAGTCTGGAGTATAGCCCGTAAGACTGTATATGTAAGCTAGTAAATCATTATAGCTACATGATACAGGCACTCCGATCATATCACCCTCACCTCCTTCGTAACTGATCTCAGATTCTATGTTTGTAACTCGTCCGCCTCAGAACACATAAAGTGTAGCGACATCGCCCATTTCCTATAGACAACTAAAAGTTAAGGCCATTTAAATTGCTCTACTATTTTTAAGTATATCACCATTTTAATTAAGATTCCTACTTAATGAAATTTTCATTTCATTTAAATTAATGGTAGTTTATTCATTAAATTTGTAATTAAAATAAATCTTACTTAATTTATGGTATTTATAACTAATTTTTAAGTATTTATTGTTGAATTCGTAATTAATTGTAGTGTAAATTAAATTAATGATAATATAATTTAATTAAAAAAAATCGTAATTAGTATTAATTTAATTGTAATTAATTTAAATTTATTTAATTTATGGTAAAAAAATTCCTAATTAATTGTAGTATAATTTAATTAAAAAAATCTTAATTAATTTATGGTATTTCTAATTAATTAATAAATATTTATTTTCAATTTAATTTTATACATAAGTACTTTAATTAAGATTCCTAATTAATGTTTGGATAATTTAAAATCATAATTAATTGTGGTATACATTAATTTAATGATAGTTTATAACTAATATTATGATTTATTAATTATTTATGACCTTAATTAATTTATGATATTTAAATCTTAAACAATTTATGATATTTACATTAACTATTAATTAATTAATGTGTAATTAATTTTCGACATAAGTAGTTTAATTAATTTCCTACATAGGTATTTCATTAATTTCTGTAGTCAATGACCTCTATAATTTATTTATAATTACTACTGTAATTACTGTAATTAATGACCTCTATAATGCATTTGTAATTTTTGATTATTGAATTAATTTTCTATATAAGTATTTAATTAATTCCTTAATTAATGTTAGGATTATTTAAATTCGTATTTAATTGTGGTCAACATTAATTTAATGATTGTTTATAACTAATATTAAGATTTAATTTAACGGTATTATAATTAGTAATACTTTTAAAATTCGTAATAATTATTACTCTTATTAAAAAAATCTTAATTACTTTATGATATTTATAAATAATTATTAATTATTTAGTGTTTAATTAATTTTCGACATAAGTACTTTAATTAATTTCCTACATAAGTATTAAATTATTTTCTTCAATTAATGGCCTCTATAATATATTTATAATTACTACTGTCCTTACTGTAATTAATGACCTCTAGAATTTATTTATATTTATTGATTATTGAAATAATTTTCTACATAAGTATTTAATTAATTCCTTAATTAATGTTAGCGTAATTAAATTTATTCGTGGTATAATTAGTAATATTAGTGTGTGTCATGGGGGGATTGTATGTCATTTTAGTGTGACTCTAATTTTCCTAATATTATCATGTGGGCATGTGGGCATGTGGGCATGTAGGACATTTTATATAATTCTAAACTAATTATAGTGAGATGGAATACTACAACTATCAAGAACTAAATAACTTCCTAATTATAGTTTTTTCGAAATAAAGAACAACTTCCTAAGTACAACAATTATTAAGAACTAAACAACTATCAATAACTGTGAAGAACTAAATAACAACTTCATTTTAAGGAATAAAAAAATTGAATGACAACTAAATAATTTCCTAATTAAATAAAAGACATCTACAATTTATACTTAACAATTTTAGAAATTTAAATTTTTAAAAAAACCATACCTTAGAAGGGAAGAGAAGTTGGAGATGAAGACCTTGAATGGGGGGAGTGTATGAGAGGGATGCTTGAGAGTGTGGGGGGAATGGGGGGCTCGGGCGGGCTATTTATATGCCGCCCAGCGGCAAACCGTTTGCCGCTGCACGGCAAACGGTTTGCCGTGCAGGGCGGGTCGCCGACCGGTTCTGCCGCGTTGTCCCGTCGTCTGCGCCGAAGACCTCGCGCCTCGCTGACCGTGCCACTGGGCACGGCAAATGGTTCGCCGCGTCCTCCATGTAAGCACAGCAAATGGTTTGCCGCACCACATGGGCGAGAGGCAAACCATTTGCCGATATATACCCAGTCCGGGAATTATTTTCGTTCCGTACCCAGAATGGGGGATATTTTTATTTCTCTCTCCATTCTGGGAAAATACTCTAGGTTTGGATTGAAGTTTGAATTGGTTGGGATCTGCTCATTCATAACTGTCTGCCACTAGAAAGGAAAGTAAATGGGTGAGAATTGACTGGATAGCCTGTGTTGTTGTCAGGGAGCATAAAACAGAGGATGAAATTTTGAGTTTCTTGCTATCCATAGGTTTTCGGCCTTTATTGTGTCATAGTTTGTTTTTGAGTTACTTTTGGTTTATTCTTGCACTGGTTTATAAAATTGGGATTTTTACCCAGCGGACCCTATAATTTTTTTCAATTACCTCTACGACCTTTGAAATATTGTAATTCCTCCACCGACCTCGTAAATTTGGTCCGTCTTACCCACCAACCCCTGTCGTCAATTTTAACTATATTTGAGTCAATTACTTGGGTTAGTCTTGAGTTAACCTAACCAATTTACAATCAAAATAATAAAAAATAGGAAAAGAATCCTGCAAGGTAGACTGGCCGGGGGGAGAGGAAGGAAGCATCCGTGGGGGCTCCATCGGCTGAGAGGGGGATCAGGGAGCGGCGGGGGGGGTAGCAGGGAAGCAACATCGGTGGCTGGGGGGGCATCTCCTGAGAGGGGGAGCAGGGAGCAGCGGCTGCCGGGGGGGTCTCCATCTCCAAGGATGCAACGACACAGGGGGGGATCCCATCTCCAAGGCTGCAGCGACGCGGGAGGGGGGCATCTCCAAGGGTGCAGCGACGCGCGGGGGAGAGGGGGAGCAGCAGCTGCCGGGGGGGCATCTCCAAGGGTGCAGCAGCGCGCGCAGGGGAGAGGGGGAGCAGCGGCTGCCGGGGCTCGACCAGGGGCATCGCCTGAGAGGGGGAGCAGCGGCAGCCTGGGGGGGGGACAGGGGAGCAGTGGCGACGACAGGGGACCTGGGCAGGCAGCTTGGGGGACCATTCGAGCAGGGAAGGAGCTGGGCACGGGGCTCGTCGGCGGTAGGGGGTAGAGCAGGGAATGGAGGAGCTGTTCTCGGCGGCGGCAGTGGCGACGCTCAAAGCTTCGCGCTGGCAGGGGAGCGGCACAGAAGATGATTGACTCCACTCGGATGATGGAATGGCACTAAATGTAAATTTGATAAACAAAATGAGTATAATACAAAAGAACATAACGGAATCGGGTTAAGTTTAACGGGTAAATAAACAGGGGTTAACCACAGGGTCTGTAGGGTAAGGGTTAGCAAGTTTACAGGGTCGAGGAAGGAATTAGGATGTTTCGAAGGTTGTAGAGGTAATTGGAAAAGATTATAGGGTCTGCCGGGTAAAAATCCCTATAAAATTTGTAGTAGAATGGAGATCTTCGTCATACATCTTGCTCTTCCTGCATGAACAACCACACATGTGATTTTTCATGGATGATTTCGAACATACACTTTCAGAAAAAGCTTGCAATTGTGAGGGTCTGACTGCTATTCATAAAACTTGCTGGGGAAAAATTGCTGGCTATCTAATATAGTGATTAAAAAAGGCGTATGTCCAGATATATTTTTCCATATTTTATTCGGGCTGGGCTCTTGGGCTGGGCAGCGGGCTAATATCGGGCCGGGCCCTCAGGTCGGATTGGGCTGGGCCGAGCCAAGCCCGAGCCCGGCCAAAAAAACTCCAAGCCCAATACTTTGGTCCAAGCTCGGCCCATTATTCATTTGGACTTAGGCCGGACCGGGCTTTTCGGGTTGAGCTTCGTTGCAACTAATCCAATCACACCTTTATTCGAGACTTGCTACTTTATTAACGAAGATCGTAATTTATAGGGTCTTGAATCATAATCTTTCGAACGAACGGTATACTGCTCAACCACCAGACCATTGAAGTAGTAAACTATGCCGACGAAGACGGGGAGTCGACGTGCCGCATGGACCACCCACGGTCAGGAAGCTTGAGAAATTTTTTTCCTCCTCACCATTTGAAGACCGACGGTCCCCTTTTTAGGGTTCGGAAAAGGCCATCTCCCATACCTAATACGCGCAAGGAGACATCACTTTCTGGACATCTTTTATCTGGGATTTTACATCATGACCCCTAAAATCTTATCCAATTACACTACACCCTCTGTAATCTTTCTAATTACACCACGATTCATATAATCTTCTCAACTCTTGCACCACAATCATCGGACAGGGGCATTCGCGCAAAAATTATAGAGGTTGTGATGCAGTTGGCCAAGATCTTTTGGGTCCTGGTGTAAAATTTCTTCTACATGATTAAGTATTGGCAAGAGGTATAAAAGATCTAACATTTGGAAAGAAAATGTATTTATCTTTTTTTTAAAAAAAAATAAACCTTTTCTGAACAATCGAGTCTCGACTGACATTGACTGATATCAGAGTGACCTTCCATCAAATAAACACAGGAAAACATTTTAAAAAAAAACGTCGAAAACAAAATCTAAAAAAATAACTTTCCATGTCCAGATATCTATGACAAGAGTATTTCTTGGCGGATACCCGCTAACACAACAATTAGTATTTTTTATCCCATACAAAATCAAATTCTAAATTAACCAAACTTACATTTTTGGTAAAAAAACATTAAAAATCAAACTATACATGTTTTGTTAGAGGAGAGAAGAGATACATAAGTACGCAGGAATGTCGAAAATGCACAATACATGAACACAGAATTCATAGGCAATGTTCAACATGCAGATTTCGTGTGGATTACATGAAGGGACAACATTCATTCAATGAAAGATACACATAAGCGTCAAAAGAGTTCTAAGTCAACAAACGACCAAGGTGCCCAGTAATTAGTACAATCGGGAAGCTCACATTGCTCAAAGAACAAAAAAGAAGTGGGAAAGTTCTTAAGCATACACAGATCTAATGATATTAAGGCCTTTTGGAAACTTATGCTCGATACTCGATAAGTAGACACGATGTATAGGGAAGGAAGCATGGTCCAAGTTCACCTGCTACCATGGCGAATCAGGGTATATATAAAAAACTCCGAGGGATAGTTCAACAGTGGTCGAGGAGGGTCCCTGATCTCAGCTGCAGGAGAAGGCAGAGCATGGAGGTCGGTCTGCAAATCAATACTCGGCGATAAGGAGAATGGCTTTCATTTTTTATGCCAATGGTGAATCGTAGTGGCAAAGGCAACACCTCTGTTTTATAATGAAGTGGGTGGAAGGTGGCTTCAAAGACCCCATCTGGAGTGACCACCTAAATACCTTTCGCTATCGCATGAGCGTTTGGAATGTCCACCAGGAGGTTGACGGTTACCGCTTCTTCACCATCATCGGACAGGGAGGGAACCTCAATGGCAAGTAGTTTTTCAAAGTTTTTGATCATATTGATCAGGACATAGGTGTATCTATGATGTAGAGGAATACCTAACACTGACATCTAATAAGAGATAACTTCTTCTATGTGTTTTGCTCCAAATGCATGCAACGACTAATAAAACGAAACAGAGAGAGATGATCAAGAAGCACAATAGATTTTTGTACCAAAGGAGTTGTAGGGCTTCTCAGTGGACTCCTCAACCACTATTTGCCTCGCCGAGACTTCCTACATTGCCTGAAGGTGTCAAGCCAATCTGATAGAGAGTAAATGCTCTTTGGTAACTCGACATCGAGATACCTTATCTATTGTCTCTTGACCAGCTAGGACTTGGAGCAAACCTTAGCTCGCCATTGATGAGCAATGATACAATCAACCTTGGAGTTGGGGTCAAGTCAAAGCGGAGGGGAGGCACCGCCGATCAGAAACAACACCTTGAGTCTTTGGTATGGAGACAACCCCATCAAGCTTATGAGTGGGAGTTTGGCAATTCATTGTTATCAAAGGCACCCATTTGAGTTCATGTATAGACAAGCTAAGAGTTTCCCTATAAAAGGAAATACTGCACAAAAAAAGAGAAAGAAAATAATCTGCCACAGGAGTTCATAGAACACAAGTATTAAAAAGGGAACACCTTTTTAAGAACACTCAGCAATGTGATACTACACATCACACAAAAAAGAGAGGAGACGAAGACATCTCAATCAAATGGACAACACCACGTCCAATACTGTAAACACAAGCAATAGCAACCTTCCAACTCCATCAATCCACACCAATCCATCTCTTTTTCTCCGTAGAGTAAACAATACAAATGTAAATATATGTCACTCCCATATGACAAGTACAACCCGTCCACGAAATTCACACACTCCTCAAAGTAATTTTTTTGGTTAAAAACCACACATTTATTTTATATACACACAAAAAATAAATCGAAATGAATAAATCATAGTTTAGGTAACAATATAATAATTAGCTAGAGGGAGCAGTAGTAGTTGTTCACCCGTTAGCTATTGGTCGTCTTCTCCTTCTTGTGCTTGTTGTTGTTGTTGTTCTGGTTCTCTCATGACCTCCTTGAGCTTGATGGAGTGGAGCTTCTCGAGCCTCAACCCTGCGTGGAATCTAGCTATGAACATGTCGGCCTTGCTATCCACGTCGGGGCTCGGGCAGAAGGCCGGGCCATCCTCCCCTTCACTGAGGCTGTTCTGCCGCGAGAATGGCGGCGGTGGAGGAGGCGGCGGTGGCGGCAAGAAGATGTGGTCGTTGTCGTAGTTCTTGTACTGCCTCCGTCTGTTCACGGTGGATGGAGGAAGGGGAGGACGAGATGGAGGAGGTGGTGGTGGTTGCGGGATGGAGTGAATCTTCTTGCTTGGCTTCTTGCTGGAAAAGAGGTGGCGAAGGGTGGAGGGAGGCGGCGGCAATGGCGGCGGCGGTGGCGGCTGGGCGTGGTCGGCGGCGGCGGAGGGATCGGGGAGGGGAAGTGGGTTGTCTTCGTTTTGCCTCTTCTTGCTCTCCCTCTTCTTCTTGTAGAAAGATTGCATGGCGATGCGTATGTGCTTCGCACCTCCGTTTCGCCTGTGGCTCTTCTTCTTCTCTTGACCCATCAGAGGTGGAGGCGAAGGAGGTGGTGGAGGCGGAGATGATGAAGATGGAGGAGGAGGAGGAGGTGGTGGAGGCGGAGGTGATGAAGATGAAGGAGGAGGAGGAACTTGTCTTTCAGGTTCGACCCTCTTCGTTGTTCGCCTCCTCGGCGGCGAAGGCATGGGAGGAGGCGGAGGAGGAGACCGGGATCTCTGCTGTTCTTCTTGCTCGACCACCCTTCTCGCAGGCCTCCTCCTCAGCTTCGGCGGGCTCGCAGGCAAATTGGGTTGACTGGAATCAACTTCTGCCGCATCGTTCACTGGCGATCTGCCGAGATCCGAGGACCGGGAACGCCAGAGGGCCTCGTGGTTTTGTGGGTAGTCCAAGAACCGGCTCGGCTTGGCGTAGATCGCTGCGTCGTCAGCTAAGCGGGGCTCGTGGGTTTGTGGGTCGTCAGGGAACCGCCTGGGCTTGGCGTAGATGACGCTGTCGTCGTGGAATCGCCACTCGTAGGGGAAGTGGTCGTGTCGGAGGTCGGGAAAAGAGGTGCTGTTTCTTCTGAGGAACTGCGGGGGTCTGGTGGTGATGGGGGAGGAAGGAGGGGGCGGGTCGTTGCGGCCGATGAGGCCGACGAGGATGGCGAAGAGGACGAGTGCGAGGTTGATGGAGTCCCAGGAGGAGCGGAGGAAGGAGGGGCGGCGGAGGACAAGGAGGAGGAGGAGCGAGAGGAGGACGAGGAAGGCGAGGAGCCACGGCTTCAGGAGCGGTGGGGTGGTGGAGGAGGTGGACGTGGTGGAGGTGGAGGAGTGGGTTCTTCTCGGCCTCTGCTGCGACCAGAAGAATGGCGAGGACGGCTCTCTCTCGTCTTCCATGTCGTCTTCTCCTCCTCTGCTGGTGAGGAAAGGGCAGTGAGGTGGGGGATTGGATTGGGTGGAAGAGGACTTTGGGGTATCCAAAGGCATCTTAAATAGAGGGAAGAGGGTATTTCATATTTGGTGGAAATTTTGTATGTAAACCCCTCCTTTTCCCGTCATTATGACCATCGCGCCCTTTCGATTCCAATAGATTTTGGGTATGCCCTCATTTCCCTAGTTCAATCAATTTTCAGGTAAGTTCTCGTGAGTGGTCTGATGGTGAGTGGTCTGATGGTAGTATAGTGTGTCTACACATTAAAAGATCCGGATTCGAATTCCAAGGAAGATGGATTCCTGAAATTATCGGACCTACTGTTAAAAAAGTTCCCATGAGTGTAGAATCGAAGTAGTTGTACGGGGGCGCTCTAGACACTCAAAATTACTTTGAAGTGGATGCATCGAAACTCGCCAACATTTTTTGTATATAATTCTTATGAGATGGGGAAATTTTTTATGCACTTTCTATGAAAGTTTTCATTTCCAAAATCTTTTTCATTGCACTAATATATTTCATCTAAAACAAGGAACTTCTTCAAATATCTATGATATTTCTGTTCTTAACTAATCACAATTAACATATTGTAGACATAAAGTAAGAGTTACATGAAAGATCCAACCACAACCTTGTTATGGAAAACATAATATTCATATGGTTGACTCATGTTGAATCTAAGACCAATCATGAAACTAACAAAACTATTGTATCACTGCTCGGGAGACTCCTCTAGTCTATGCAATGGCTTCTGTAATCTACACCCATGATCTCTCTTAATTGAAATGCAAATTCATGTTAGTAACTTATCAGAATGTCTTCTTAAGTTTGACATTACTTTTGTTCAAAGTCTCACTTTGCTATAGCACCTTGATGGACATGTTGTTCACAATGTAAAAGAATATTTCATTTTAACTTAAAGACTCACTATGCTATAAGAGGCTGACATAGCTTGATGGGCATGTCATTTCTCTAGCCTATAATTATACTATTTGTCCTCGGTTCACCTTTGGGTTTTAATGGTCTACCTTAAAATTGGAGTTGTGAGGTTATGCGGGAGGTGCTAGCCTAATTAGAAGTAGTGCGGCAAACTTCTTTAATCATTACTTGGTGCTAATCAAATTACTCATGTTTGTCGATATCATCACATGTTCCTACATTAACAGAGTTGACACTCAAGTGAATCATAGGTCTCTCATTAAAGTCAACATTCCTACTAACAATAATTTATACTCACAAGGAGGATATATTGTATATATAACCTTTACATATTGATATGTAAACACCCATTTCTTCATTGTTGGCTCTAATTTTCTTCACTTACATGATAGTAAGACAACTAGGAACACCACATGATACCTCAATGAGCATCTTGTGGTCGATAGCAGGGTGCAAGACTCAGATTCATCAAGTAACATTATATACTCACAAATTTAATCTAGAACACCATATCCAAACCATCATGAAGAGTGTGTATGGTGTTCTTTGTGGAAGTGTCATGTTTTTTTTTGCAACTCCATTTTTTGCGATGTATCTTTTTAATGTGGCATCCCTTGTCATCTTCCTCCATGTAGTCGATTGAACTATGATAGATACAAGTCCAATTCGTTATCATTTAGATGCTTGACCTTCTTTGAAATATGATTCTCCACCAAGATGTTCCAATATCAGAAAGTTTTGAAGGCCTTACTCTTATGCTTCATCATTGTGAGAACCATGAATTGTTGATATGCAAATTGACTCATTGATATGATTATGGATTTGAATCACACTAAATGTTTGTAGATTAAAAATTATACTCCAAATGATGTACATGTAGTCTGTTTCATCAAGTAGATATTGGAAAATTTCTTCACAATCAATAATATGTTTGTTGAGTCAATCAAACGCACTCTATAACATCTCGAGCTTAGGTATCTGAATTGTTATGGGGGAAAATTGACCTTGTTGTAATTATCATCACTTATAACCCACTCTCTCATCTCGTGAGTTTTCGATGTGGAACTATGTTAGGGTATTATAACCTCCCACTTATAATTGCAACATCCTTATTGTGACATGGTCCATCACTTATTTTCAGTACTAGTGGCCGATGAATGCTCCCGACTTAGGTCCTTTTGGGTAGCCCTTTCCACTATCAGATGGAACCCACTCTGATACCATTTGTAACAACACGTTCTTATGTTCTTGGACCATTTGAGTTCGGATTCTATGAAACCTATTAACAACCACTCGAAATGCTTAAGCCCAAGAGGTCAAGTAGTGATCCCTACCGTTTATAACCCGCACTCACACTTTACGAGTTTCCGATGTAAAACTATGTTGAGATGTTACCCACTCAGTGCATGTTATGGTTTCTCTAAATGCAAGCTCATTACCTTGTACTAGAATACACCCACCATCAAATATTACTACTCTCACTTAATGCAAGCTGAATTGTTGTAGATCACATTCATGCATAAGCATAACAATTTCGTTGAAGCACATCAGAAATATTTACTACATGACAAATCATTGAATATATTATTCACAATACGATCACACATGGGATCTCTACATCAATGCCACATAACCATTTTCACTTTGTCTCGGTCATTTAACTTGTTTTCCTCCACATTTCATCGGAAGGTAACGCTAGAGACAAAATCAGTTATAGAAGTTTATAAGGACGACACCCTTCTGACTGGTATAGGAGAATTTTCTTTTTCGCCCCCTCCTCGATTTCTCGATTGAAAACCATATAATTAGCGATATTTTGATGGAGTCTATATTAGAGAGAACTCCATATTATATACAAGGCTTTACGTGACTTTTCGTGATTTTTTCAATATATCCACATGAAAAGCATGGAGACCACTTTATCAATACAAATTATCTCAGACTTATACTTAAATGATATCGATTACTTTGAAATTTGTTGCTTTATTATAGAAAATTACAGAAATTTAAATTCTAATTTTAAGATGGAAGCTCACATGTTAAACCATCATATATTTTAAAATTTATTTTTTTCCATAATAATAATAAAGGGTATAAAGAGCTAATTAGGCTTTTATAAAAAAAATTGCTTGATTGCCCACTAATAATTGAAGAAGTAGTTGGGAATAATTTTTGGTAAGAGGATTAATGTGCTAAAATTTCCATTTAGAGAGGGACTTTATCTAATTTTTTTTTGGCATTGATAGTGGCGTAATAGGGGGGTTGGATATTAAATGCTCTGCATTTATTGACATTAAATCATATCCCCTGCTTATAATTATGCCACTTGCCCAATGTTAACCTTTTTGTGTTTTAATGTTTTCCCTCAAAATTGGAGGTCCAAATTTAGAGGGATAAAGTTTTTAAGTAAATTACATGCAAGTTCCTGAATTAAAAATTAAAGGGATTTTTACTCGGTAGACCCTATAAACTTTGCCAATTACCTTACCTTTGAAACAACCTAATTTCCCCTTCGATCTCGTAAACTTGTCAACTCTTACCCCATTAACCTTCCGGTTAGTCTGTTTGAAACCCGTAGGGGTTCTTGAGGTAATTTACAGGATCAATGAGGTAATTACGTTGTACAAAAGGTCGTAGAGATAATTTAAAAAGATTATAAGGTCTGCCGAGTAAAAGTACCAAAATTAAATTTTAATTTTACTGTATCTGAACTTTAAAAAGTAACAATAAAGCATATGACAGGTAAGATTCGCTCCAATGCTATTTGGAATAACTGGTTACATATAAAAAGATAGCGTGATCAATCCAATTCAGATAGTCTAAGATTACGTTTGAAAAAAAAATCTTAAAGATCAAGTACCAGTTTTTTTACACGACAGAGTTCATGTTTAGCATTGGAATTGGATATATAATTTAGGAACTTTTGTGTAATTTACTCAGCGAAAAAAATGTATTTGATGAGTGAATAATCATGCATAAGTAGCTAATTAAAAGCTATTTTTAATGCATATTTATGCACTAAAGTGATTCCGTGCTGTGACATTTGCATGGGGATATATAATTTAGATGAATTGAGATGTGATATTCTTTATTTTCTTTGTAAACATACCTCTTGGTGGACATTTTTTTTTATATTTTTTTTACACTTGAACTCCTTCGAAATTCCACAATTACAGCTATATATCCTTTCGTTTTTTCGCAACAGCATTTTGTTTCCCTATATTCTTACGAAACTCACTGTTTCGTCATTCTCATACTATACTTATGCCCCTATTTTACCTGAATAGAAACACATTATTGTGAATTTTGTAAGAATAAAGGAGCACATGTATTATTGCAAAAAATAAGAAAACTGTAATTGAAAAATCCCGAAGAGGCACGAGTGTAAAATACCCCTTTTTTCAAAAATCACAAAAAAGACATGTTCCATTTCATAAAAAATCGATCATTTCAGAGCCTTTTCAGGAAGTTTTAAAATATTGATCAACTTAATTCCAATGAATTCGATGAATTCAATCGAATTTCGGTCACCTACCGAAATCGAATTTTGGTCGAATTTCGACGAAATTTGGTCCAATGCTTAAAACTGTGTGTGCAAATGGTCAGATACAGATATAGGTGATTGTATCTTTATTTGCTTTTGAAATATACAAGTACCGACACGGATACATATACTGAAGGATATTAGACGATGCTACCATATCATTAAGAAATGGATACAAATATAAAACAGATATTTGATTGTATACAAATAATATTAGAATGCTCTTTAGGTTAGCTTAAATATACATGTATTGGATGGAATATATATGATATAAATGTATTTATTGTGCTTATATTATAATAATAAATCAAATATGATGGAAAAAATAAAAAAATATGTTACGCATGGTTAAGAATAAATCTACAACAATATTTATATATGAAAAGATACATACATGGATGAGCATACAGATGTTTGCGGATATCAAAGTGATATCTATATACATTTAAAACGGAGACGGATACATATGGCAAAATCTATTTAAAATCGATACGGTGGCAGATTGGATATGGATGTATCCATATCCGTTTGCATCCCTACTTAATTATAAAACAAATGGAATTGATAATGTGATTTTTTATTATTATTTTAATGATGACAGATCTACAAAAAAAAATATAATTTTTAGGACGTGTTTGGATGCAACACACAATCTCCTTATTTCGAGATAAGAAAACTTTATACAACATCAGCTTGATAAGTGATCACATCACGATTACATCATCCACGTCTCTATATATAGCATTTATCACTTTCTTTATCTCTAAAACCAACGAAAATAAGAACGATGAATAAAGCTCACTTATCCCTAATTCTCCTTATTCATTATCCCTTAAAAATGTGCAAATTTAGTTGAGATTTTTATACATGTACCCTTCAGGCTATTTGCAATAACATTTATGGGAAATTCACTCCGATATCCTTCCATTATTATACTTGTTTCCCTATA
Organism: Ottelia alismoides; assembly: GCA_037367405.1. NCBI lineage: Eukaryota > Viridiplantae > Streptophyta > Magnoliopsida > Alismatales > Hydrocharitaceae > Ottelia > Ottelia alismoides. Next base: position 254,663 of record JAZKJV010002132.1, on the reverse strand, counting down.
TTATACTAACGGGATGCCGATAGTGTGAACTTTTAAGAAGATAGGGACACAAGAACAGTTGCGAAAGTGTTGATAGTATAAATGCGATTGGAAAGATTCGAAAGGACATGAGTATAAAAATCCCAATTTAATTAGAAGGTTAAGGTCGAACACGAGATTAATAAGGAAGACTTTGGCTGTCGTTTGTTGCAAAAGCATCACATGGGAAGGAGATTATAATTGGTGTACTCACATCCTACAGGTTAAATAGTCCAATATTAAAATATATCTTAGTTAAGAAAACGCGTCTTTTTCTATATATATTTTTTGCAATTTGGTTTTCTTACGCAAACTTTACACGGAAAAGTTTGAAGGCGAAGACCCGCTCACACCTAATAATACAAGTAAGCTTCCATGGATGGCCGATTTAGGGTGGAGCATTGGACTCGAATCGATCTAACTCGAGAAAGTCTAGTTTGAGGACGTTAATTTTTCGTGGGTCTTGGGCCAAGTCAAGGCCTTTTTTCAGTAAACCGAGGATATGGTATGACCCAAGGATCGCAGGTAGGAGTGTAAACGAGCTGAACCTGAGCGAACCAACTCAGGCTCGGTTTGATTCGTTTAGCATACTTTCAGGCTCGGGTTCGGTTCGGCTCGATAAAATGAAAACTGTAATCGTGTTCGGTTTGACTCAGGTAAGGTTCGTAAAGATTCTGTTCGACTCGTTAAAGGTTTGTTTAAGAATAAATGTTGTGCAGTTCAAAGGGAAGATCCGCAGCCGCATGGGAGGGTTTGTTAGGGTTTCGGGAATAAGGAATATGGACTTAGGAAGTGGATGACTGGATGGATTTGGGAAAATAAGTGATTAGCTCTTATGTTAATATAGTGTATTTTTTTCCTTATCTGTACAATATGTATATATATACACTTTTATGTATGTATGTGTATGTGTAAATAATCGAACTTTTAACAAACAGAACTTGAGCAAACCTATGTTTTTGAGGTTCGGTTCGTTTATTTAATCGAGCCTAAACTCGTGTTCAGGTTCGATTCATTTATTTTCGAATCGAATCCGAATCGAACTTTTAGCGAGCCGAATCTGAGCGAATGTCGAACCTGAGGATTTTTCGACAACCCTACCCGCATGATTGGGCTCGGTTTCGGGCCGGACTTGGGTTCGGGTAGTCTGCACCCATTTTGGTTTCATGAAGTTGCTCTTTGATTCCAATTTATTGTTAGAATTCATCCATAATATATGAATATTGGATGTATTGTTATGATATAATATATAATATTACTATTCATGGATGGAGGAAAATATTGGATGTATTATGACTACAAATTTATGTCTCCCAATTTGATTCTAATATGATTTACGTGTGGATTGTTGTACGTGGATTGTTGAAATCTGGAAATATTTTGCAGAATTCTTTTCCATGTGATTGATTCGTGATGGAATTTAATTTAGTAATAGCATATTGCAAAAGTCTGTTAGATTATAAACTATTAAAAGATGATAGCAGATGGTCTGAGCGTGATATTTTGAAATATGAGGGTCTAGACCTGATCCATTTGTACTTCGGGTTGAGGCTCGATCTGAGCATGATATTTTTGAAATATGAGGCCCTGGACCCGATCGATTTGTACATCGGATTCGAGTCGAGCCCTGACTTTTGCAGATTGGATCAAGGTCAGGTCCGGATCAAAAGTCCCAATACTCCACCCTAATTAGATTATAGGGTTTTTTTATGCTTGTACCCCTCTAAGATTCAGCAATTATACAATAAGAATAAGCGCGAGTTATTCTTATTCTTCGACTCTTTGTTGCTCTCGGTAACGTCCAATAAGTGGTGATTATTATAGAATCGATATTTTGAATACGGGATAAATGTTAATTATTGCTTAAAGGAGAAGAGACATCGGGAAGTAGTATTGGGAAATGAATCTCTACGGTACATAAGCGGAGAGACAATGAAGGAAAAAACACACACCATAACAATATACAATGGTATATATTGGTTCGACAATCTGCCTACTCTACTGTTCACCACATGCCATCTTTGTTTATCTCAAAAATTAGTATAAAGACACTATTGTAAGGGTTTTAGGGCTACATTAAGTTACCAATATATCCCTTATACATTAAAACAATTGCCCTCAAGACTAGGGATGAAAGTGAATACAAATATATTCGTATCCGTTCGTATTCGCATTCGTCAAATAGAGGATATGGATGTCATTTTCTTGTATCCGGCGAATACGAATGGGAATACGGATGCAAATGTCCAACATTCGTCGAATATGAATATAATATCCTCAACTTTGATGAATGCGAATGTGAATACGAATGTTGAAAATTTTGAGGATACGAATATGAATATTCATTTTTTGAAGGATACGAATACGAATATGGATACGAATGTTCATATTCTGGATGATACCAATACTTACATGGTATACAAATAAGAAAGTTTGATAAGCTTTCTTTTATTATTTAATTATATCTTTACGGTTTCTTTTACTATTTAGTGATTTTTTATGTACATGTTCATTATTAAAATATTTAATATACTTTATATAAGGGACCCTTTCAAATGAGGTGGGGTCTCATAGAGATTATAGAGAGCCAACCATAATTACGGTTGGATTATGAACGGATGGATGGGATCAAAACCACTAAGATTATATGGAATGGTTTTGACGGAAAAAAATTCTAAATTTGGAGAATACGAACGTGCGATTTTCAGGGGATATTAGAGAAAAACACAGGTCTACAAATTAGGCATGACTAATTTCTTAAAAACATACTTCAGGACGGCTAATTTATATAGTAAATACAAATTATTTCAAAAAAGGTTGCTTTTTAGGGATAGTTTATTGAGTAATAATTTAACGAATTACTATTGTAAGATATTTTTTTGAAATATAGCTAATAAATTTACAAAAATTTGTTCATATTTTGTTGGTTTAAATAACAACAGATATACTATATTTGTGTCTATCCATATGATAACGAGGTTTCATTACGACCAATTTCATTTATTGAACAATGTAAATATATTTTGGATTGTAAAAAATGTATTTTAAAAAAATATTCATGAACATTTAATTAACAGATTTCACAATGAATTTTTACATCGAAAATTTGAATATATTGAAACAAATTTGAAATTTGAACGTATTAACATATTTCACAATGAATTTTTACATCGAAAATTTGAATACATTGAAACAAATTTGAAATTCGAACGTATAATAATACAAACACTTGATTAGTATTCGAAATAGCATACACTTGTTACAATGGTTCCGACTTTACAATTAAAAATTAACATTGAGATATAAATGGAAAAAATTAATTGAGTAATCATGAGGATGTATTGATGGGTGCTTATGATAATAATAAAAGAAGGAAAGTATTAATTTACTTCCGTAAAGGGGAGCTCACGGTCCATAAAATTAATTGGATGGTTCCGTAAAAGAAGGAAAGTATTAATACTCGGAATTATGGTAATAGGTTAAGAATTTCCATAAAATGGGATAGAGGGCGGTTTTGATGGTGGTTTTCTATTGCGAATCCGGTTTTAATCATGTCCATCGATCCGAATCCAACGATTGAATATTGCGGCTCATCATAATCACAATGAGACCCCGTCTCATTTGAAGTTTCTCCCTTTATATAATTATGAACCTAGAATATTTGTAGCTTTTAATTAAATTTGGACATGTATAACATTTGTATATCAATTCGTATTCGTTTGTCAAATATCCATATCCGAATCACCAATATTCGTTTTGCATTCGTATTCGTATTTTGAGGATACGATTTTACATTTTAGACATTCGTGTGATATTCATATTCGTATTCGTATCCGTATATTAAAAAGGATGAGGATATGGTAACAACTATATTCGTATCCGTATCAGACCGTTTTCATCCCTAGCCTCGAACAAGGAGAAAATCCACAATTTCCAACTTAACGGGCTATTTTTAATTGATCCTGCAAATTGTCTATGGTTTTAGCTTCATGAAGTAGTAGCATTTAGCCAACCCTTGCACCTTATAGTTCATCAACATATTCCTTCATCATACATACCATTGTTGTGAAAGGTCTTCTTTCCTTTAGGTAGTGGAATTAGATCTCAACTCTTGTTGCTCGTAAGGGAATCCATCTTCTATTCCATGGATATCTCACACCGCTTTCTTGTCTCACCATGTAATACCTCATTGAAGTATTCGAGTTTACCATCGCCAGTCATCATAAATGATTTAAAGGTGGATACCTTGTATGATTGATTTCCTTAATACTATATTATTTTGGATGATAGTTTGCAAATTCTCATCATTTAACTACAATGTGATCCGTTCAAGACTTCTATCAAACTCCATACAATAAAATTTTCCTTCTCTTACATATTCTTTATAAGGCATATTCATTAAAGGTGACATCTACACTTCTAACTATCTTCCTATTCTCTATATCTTATAGTTTCCATTCATATCTATTTGTACCATAGTCAACAAAAATACACTTCCATGATTTTGGGTCTAGTTTCCATCTATCCTTGTGTCGATATACATAAGATATGCATTCAAATGCATGTAAGCAAGAGAGAGGTACATTTCCACCATGTAACTGATGGACAATGATTGATTAGGTATGCTAATGTGTTTACTGCATTATCTCAATGTTGCTTTGGTATACCAACATGCAATGCCATGCTTCTCGCACTCTCTAGAAGGGTTCGATTCATCCATTAAGCGATGCTATCCTATTTGGGATTGCTTTTAATATTTTAATCATGCTCATAACACAATTAATCATTTTCATCCAAAGTTTTCTGCTTCATGATGGTTCCAAATACATCAGATATATGTTTAATAAAATAAATCGACAAATTCCTATTAGCATCATCAATTAAATTAACATAATAATGAGGACCATCGAGGAAAGATACTTGAGACGGTCCCCATACATCAACATGAACTCATCTCTAGTTTTTCAGTCTTTCGTGTTCTCTCAACTTTGTGAAGCTTTCTTTTTACTTCATAAGATGCAAGTTCACATAAGCCCAAATCAACTACTTGCATTATGGCTAGCTTTCCATTCTTATACATTATCATTATTTCTTTATTTCTCATTTAACTAAGTTGTTTGTGCCACATGCTAACATCACAACCATGTCGTGTTTATCATGATATATGAGCTTGATGTAAAATAAAAGGTACATTCCTTCTTGTCAAACCAAGACTATCGATCTTTGGACATCTTCCAAGAGTTTGTGTTAAATGATTTTATCACATTGCTTTCAAAAAGCTATTTATACGAGGTTCCTAATTAGGATAGATGCATGTCTACCATTGTTTAATCTATGAATGGCTTAATTTGTTGGTATGAGTAATATCAATGCTTCCCTTGCCAATTATATTGCAATACTCATCATCCCCCAAATTTATTTTTCGAAAATCTTCACATAAGTTTGAAGAATGTCCTTTGAAAAGATGATACAAAATGATGTATTAGCATCCATAATTCAAAACTTACTTCTGCTATCTATTCGCTGATCAAAATATCACAATCTTCATCTTCAGTAAGACTTACAGTGTTCTTAACTCTATTGTTTCTTCTATGTGTTTTCTCGCAACATTGGAGTTATACTTGTAATTTCTCTTTTGATTATAGTTCTAGAAGATTACATGTTTCCAATCGCTAAACTCCATTATCCTTTTTTTACTTCCCATTGGAATTCTTTCGTTTTTTTTTCAGTTTTTTCCTAGCCTCCCTTTGCTATTCAAAGTGGAACCCGACATAAAGTCATCGTCATATGTCTTCCATCACGCCTTCTAACTTTAGCTTCCTAGAAGAGGAAGAGTTGCTTCACAACCAATACATTCGTGTCAGGCAAAGTAGAGAAAAACAACAAGGCTTTAATATTATCCTCGAATGCGATTTTCATTGACTCTAACTAATTAGTGATTTTGCTTGTATTGTTTAGATTCAACAACCATAGAGTTCTTGGCCATCTTCAGATTAAAAAACCTCTTCATCGTAAACACCTCTTTTTGACATAGAAGGTTTCTTATACATCTCTCAAGGACTTCAAAAGTCCGGCTATTGTTATCTCCATCACGATTTTTGAAGTCACTGATGGAGCAAGGTTGAGCCTTCCATTCTTAGGACCATATAGTCTAAGACTTCTACCCCTATTTCATACTTTCAGGTTTCACCTTTTTGTTATCGAAAAGTAGATACCTTAGTACATAATGTTTTCTATTCGCATCTTTTGGTATGACCCACCGAACTTCTCAATCTTTTTCTTCAAATCTTCTACCATATATATAGAACTTGATCTTCAAATCAAACTCTGATACTAGTTGTTGAGAACGAATTCAATGAACAACATTTAAGTAGAAAAGCATTCAAGAAGAAAAACACTGACAATCACAATACACAAGGATATACAATGGTTCAACAATTTGCCTACACTATTGTTCCCTCCACTTATTTGTCTTCCATGAAAATAGTATCGCGAGGTACAATGGGCGACGACCTCCGAAGGACACTCTTATACTGTAATGTCGTGGTTACGAGGTTACATGAAAATACCAATGTACCCATTGTACATTGAAAAAGATTCACCAACACATGCAACACCGATCGTCTTCGTAGGAGTAAAACCCAACAAATAGAACATCGTTGGGTTCGAGATTAACTAGTTGAAAATAAGGAAAACCCTAGATATGGGAAGAGATCATCCGTTTTTTATCCATATTCGTTCAAATGAGGGAGGTTTTTGAATCTAAGCCCGATAATGACCCAAGATAGATCTGAATGGAGACAAAGAATCCATGTAACCGAATCTACTTAATGTGAGAAAAAGCTTTCTTGTTGTTGTTATTATTTGTTCAAATGAGGGAAAGTGAATAATGTAAAATAAGAAATAAAGGCGGACTTATTACTTTTTTATGTGTGTTTGGTCTGAGATATAATGAAAAACTAAATACTGTTAATGGAGAAATAATAGTTGATGTAATCATGATATGATCTTTGATCCCGAATTATTTGTTCAAGATCAAGTCACATATTTATTCCAAGACCAGAAATTTTCCTGGCAATTACTCCAAACTTCCATCAAGTGAGACATCAGGTGGATGATTTGCCGTGAGGTGGAATATATTGTACAGTCCACATATGAGAGAATGAATCCTCCGCAGTACAGCAGAGTCTGCTGTACAGAGCAGAGCCGCCCGATCATGACCGAGTGGTTCACATGTAAAGGATCACAAAAATCCAGATTTTGTGTGAACCGCTCGATCATGATCGAGCGGCTCTGCTCGTACAACAGAGGATCTGCTCTACACATGTGATGCTTCCGTTGCAAAGAATCATAGTTACTGAGGATGGATCCTCTGCTGTAAAAGCATGTTACATCACCTGCTGCAACACAGAGGATCCATCTGATGATGACGATCGGACGACCCTCATAGGTGAAGGGGATGGCTGGCATGCATCCGGAGTCATCCATTCGTCATCAGACGGATCCCCTGCATTACAATAGGTGCTGTAACAGCAGAGGATCCAAATTGCATAGTCACTATTACTTGTAATTTGATATCTGATGCAAAAAATGTGGTGGACCGGTCAGTCAACTTCTGATCCCGATCAGGAAGACAGAGAGACCATATTTTATTTTGTAATTATCATCAGCAAGTAATTACCCACGCATCAAAATCCTACAAGAATCTCAATATTTCATAAAGATCGCTGTAATATCATACCATATATCATTAATACCATTCTGTGATCAATCTCTTACCATGAGCAATATCTCGCAGAATTATCAAGCAAAACAGAAGAAAAAACCACTCAGAACCGGCTAATATCAACTATCTCACGCTGGATCACAGTTCGCCGCACTTCGATTCATTCGCAGATGATGTTGAACGAGAATCTCGATAGCAGCCGCGGGATTTTGGATATGATAGGGCCATATGTCTGCAAGAAAGCAATGCAAATTTTACTGCTGAACACGAACCTGATGATCTTATAGTCTATGCTGAAGCTGAACTAAAAGTACTAACAAAGTTAACAAGTTAATAAGTTTGCGCCATTTTAATGTTCTTGGAGTGCATTGTTTTCTTTAAGATCAGGGATTGGCGGCGCAGCTTGTTGCCCATCTCCCAACAATTTCGTTGTAATATGTTTCAAAGTTGTATGATGAATCACAGTATTGAATTCAGAAGGTGTTTGTCGTTGTGATACCTCAGAGTTTCGATGGATCTGATGCAAAGGAACCACAAGAAATTTCATATTCTTTGGCACGATGAATTGTCGTACCGTCGAAGGCCTGACGAGGAAGATCTTGATGCACTCCTGAAACATATACATGAATCACTAACATCGCAGATAAAATCGAGACGTACATCAACAACCACCGCGAGATTCTCATACCTTAGGATTTCTTGCGTTTGGAGACAAACATGGGCATGGTAAGGTATCGAAATCGGAGCGCCACCACGTACCAAGGCATTCGCCTATCTGAAAAACCAGCAATGTTACTATTAGGCACAGCTTGTTGCCCGTCTCCCATCAATTTCTATGTAATTCTCTGCTTAGTAATGCATAAACTATTTCATTTAATGAATCTTGCTCTTTGATCGAAATTAGCAGAAATCTTTACCTCCCAGTTGAAAAGAGTGGAATTATCTGCGCAAATCTTGCTCGACAGTTTGCGCTTGAGACCCTCGATATCTAAATTAATCAAGAAAAAGAAAAAAATCTTAAACAGTCAGAGAGTTCTGTCTAGTTGTTGTTAATCATATCACGCGACTTATGATGAACTATGGCTCGAGCACAATGAAGAAATATACCGGATTCACCGGGGAGCAGACGACCTCCAGGAAGTTTAAAGGAACTGTTCCTTACTTGCAGCAGCAAAACATGAGGTTTCTTGAAGAGTTCGACCTGATTTTTAACAGTAGTTGAAAGATTCAGGAAAAAAAAGAGAGCCGGTGGTAAACATCTCAAACATCAGCAATGACTACATAGTGCCTCAACTGTCTTCTGAGTGATGACATATCATTATTCACCGTCAAACATTTTGTTGTTAATATGATCAATACCACGGTATATACAAAATAATATTTAACAAGATTAATATGAATCAATGCATTACATATTAATATACGAACCAATAAAGCCATAAATTAAATATTTTCGTTTTTCGGAATAAATGTAGGGCGAGATCTAGGAAAGGTAAAGTAATAAACGTAATGCAGCAAACAAAAATGATAGAGAAATTAGATCAAAAATCACCGAAGCGTCCATGTAATGGACTGTCCTTAGAGATGATATCGCACCCACAATACCGGTGCGTAGGGTACTGGCGATCCGATCCAGGATACGACGGCACACGGTCTTCGTCCGTGCACACCGATGAGACCGTCCTCGAAAGTACCTCCGAGAACTTGCAGCCGGGAAAAACAGAGCGCAGATGCGGTGGGAGAACAGAGAGCAAGAGCAGTGGCGGCGCGAGTTTGGGTCGAGTTGAATTCCCATTTCAGTCGAATCCAAATTAATCCGTGTGATTAATTTGGACTGTCCTTAGAGATTATATCGCACCCATAATACCGGTGCGTAGGGTAGTGGCAATCCGATCCAGGATACGACGGCACACGGTCTTCGTCCGCGCACACCGATGAGACCGTCCTCGAAAGTACCTCCGAGAACTTGCAGCCGGGAAAAACAGAGCGCAGATGCGGTGGGAGAACAGAGAGCAAGAGCAGCGGCGGCACGAGTTTGGGTCGAGTTGAATTCCCATTTCAGTCGAATCCAAATTAATCCGTGTGATTAATTTAATCGACCTGCCAAATGAAACCCGCAGCAAAAGTATCAAGATCCGAATTGGCTCTCCGGAGCCCGAGCCGAAGCGGAGCGCGCGCACACGCGCGCGTGTGTGGTCCTTCATTCCTCCTCTCTGCTATTGCTTCAAGAGCTTGGGGTGTGAACTCATATATAAGCCCACCAAAAGTTTAGAGATAATAGGTATGGTACTAAACTTCCACCCAAGCTTTTCTATGTTTCAAATTTGAGAATTCCCAACTTTCCCTCCAAGTCATTTGGTTTCCCAATTGAGACCAAATTGAATCCTATTGTAATTACATAGATTTTCCAATTAAAATCTAATTACATCTTTTTAAATACAACATATTTTCCCGAAGATAAGAGGTAGAAAATGAGATGGTCGAGAGGATTGAACGGCCGAGCTAATAAGGTAATCAGATCTCGTGAAAGATCAGACTATTGCATTGTATGTGGACTATAAGAAGGTACCAGAATACGTGTATCCTACTCGTATACAAGTTCCATCGAATCCACTACGTATCTCACGGCTTCCCACTACAGTAAGCCAACTCTAGTCATCTTTATACATCAAGCATCAGAATTACATTACAGCTAAATTTTGGCCCTGCAGACAGTGAAACTTTACGATGGATTCATGGTGAGGGAGCGGATTGTCCGCTGCACAGCAGACTCTGCTGCAGTGTCAGAGCCGCTCGATCAAGATCGAGCGGTTCGCATGAATTCGCACGGTCGGACCTACAAAAAGGTGGGAATTCATGAGAACCGCTCGATCAAGATCGAGCGGCTCCGGACACTACAGCAGAGTCTGCTGGCCAGCAGACGATCCACGCTCTCATAGTGGGGAGCGGATTGTCCGCTACACAACAGACTTTGCTGCAGTGTCAGAGCCGCTCGATCAAGATCGAGCGGTTCGCGTGAATTCGCACGGTCGGACCTCGGGAAACCACTATTAATCGACACAAAATACCCAAAAACCTCGGGAAACCACTATTAATATTGGGATAAAATCAAGATTAAGTAAAAGAGACTGACCAGAATAACTCCTCCCACAGATATCCTCATCCCATTCTCCTCGAAGCTGTTTACATAGTAATAGTAATAAGCATGGAAGGATTAAATAGAAATATGTGATTAGTTGATGGCGTGGAAATACTTGGACTTGAGCCTTTGGGTCCTCTCTGCGAAGGTCTCGTCTCTGTCAGGAATGGCCTCTCTGGAGCCGAAGTAGTAGCGCTGGAGAGGGTATATGTCCACCACCTCGCGGCCGCCGACTTCGCCGTCGTGGACACCGGCGGTGGTGGAGGAGAGGTTGCTGAGAGAAGGCATCGGAGGAGAGGAGCAAGCAGAGTTCCGCACCACCGACTTAGCAGTGTCCCTGCCTTTCAGATGCAGGAAAATTCCTTAACTAACATAGCCATGTTTCCAAAATATGGGCTTCACATCTCACCGTTTTCGGTAACAGTGGTTCAACTTTTAGAAATTGCAAATCAGTCCCTGTGAAAAATCGTCAGCGTTTCAAAGACGACAATCTTTACAGGTGAATTTTTCTATTAATTTGTATTGGGTGCTTAAATGTAGGACTGGCTATTGAGTCAGGGCTCAATGAGCCAGGTTCGGGCTCGGCTCAATAAGGGCTCGTGAGTCCGGCTCATTAGGCTATTGAGCCGAGCCCGAGCCAGAATTTTGGGCTCGATAGCTTAATGAGCAGAGCCTCGCTCGGCTCGATAATTCAATAAGGGGCTCGATAAAGAATATATATGCATATATTATTTATATATTTATATATAATAGAAATAAAATAAAAGTAGCCCTTTGCAATTTTCCCTCCACTAACTTTGACCTTCCCACGAGTCACGAGTCATGACCCAATTTCCCATTCTTGCGCACACATTTGCCCCTCGTCCACGCATTAGAAAATTAGTGATTTTTCCTTTTTCTATAAGCAAATATAATGTCACAATATATATTATAATTAAGATTTTGTACACAACTTGGATAGTATCTTATTGGTAAGGAACACTGTCTTAGATAAAGGTCTTGAGTTCGAATCCATACAAAATATTTTTCCACAAAAAAGTACCCATTTTCCTTAACGAGCTCAACTTGGGCTCGAGCCCAGACCAGGCTCGATAAGGAGCTCGGACTTGATAAGGGGTTCGACTCGAGCCTTATCGAGCCCGAGCCAACTCAATAAGGGCTCGAGCTCATCGAGCCCGAGCTCGAGCCCGAGCCCAGCTGGGCTTATCGAGTTCGAGCCTGAGTCAGGGGCTAGCTCGGCTCGTTGGGCTCGATAGCCAGCCCTAATTAAATGGCAATACGTCGTATTCGTTCGACATCTCAATTACATTTTAGAATATAAAAATGTTGATTTTGAATTTGATGATGAAATGCGCCATTGTTTGATCAAAAGGTCATGAGCTGTAACTGAGTTTACGTAAGTGGATAACAATACAACGTCCTCTACTATATAGGGAAGAGGATCCCCTGCTGGAGGTGGGTTTACATAAGAGATGCTGTAAATCTACTTATTTTTTTGCTATTTTGATCTTTAAAATCTAACCTTATGAATTATATTGTCGATTAATATACCACATATCATCAAATTTTGCTCAAATTTAAAGTCATTTGCTATTTTACCATAATAGTCAAAGGTTCATTTTTTAAAAAAATGGGATTTAAGGTACGTAAATGTTGACCAAAATTTTGACCATTATGATAAAATAGCAAATGACCTCAGATTTGAACGAAATTTGGAAGATATGGAACATTAGTCGACAATATAATCCGTAAGGTTGGATTTTAAAGATCAAAATCATAAAAAAGTGGATTTACAAAATCTGTGATGTAAAATCACCTACAACAGAGGATCCTCATCCACTATATAGCATAGGGGAATACAAGTTTGCAAATTACTTTTTCAACTACACAATCCCTAGATATATGACTTTATATGATAACTTCCAATACAAGAAAAAGATTTTTATCACTTGCACCCTTCTTACCTTCTACAATATCAATTGTGCCCCTTCCTTCTTTGTAATATCAGTTGTGCTCCTATATTCTTAGAAAATTAACACTTCTACCCTTTTGTAATATCAGTGACATTCTACTTTACCTTGACAGAAGGACAGAACCGTGAATCGTATAAGAATGTAAGGGTATAACTGATTGCAAAAAAAGAAGGGCATAACTAATATTGCAGAAGTTAATAACACACGTGATAAAAATCCAAAAAAAATCAACAAAACACTTGTTCTAAAGCTAAATTAGTCCCACATGGTATACTTTATACTGGTTTGTGATACCCCTAAAATAGGTCCACATGGTATACTTACAAATTGTGAAATTGGATTATAAGCGGTGGTCATGGTTGTCGATGGATTCAATCAGGTACAAACCCGATGAGTTGTTAGGATCAGTCTTCCTCGATAACAGCATGAGTCTCAACTCGAAAAGTTACATGTTCCCATCATGTTCTCCATTCCTTCACCTTCGTATGGTTAGGCGCAGAAACTGTGTAGATTTTCATCTCACCAGCCAACACAACATAATCACACTGGCAGTATAGAACATGAAATATCTGTATGAAGCACAGCAATTCTTGCCCAAAAAATGTCAGAATACAATACAATACAGTACAATACAATACAGTATGGGAAACCAAAATCATCCGTACGCTCGAGCAACATCGCAGAATCGTCTTTTTGAATCTGGAAGAGGAGACCAGAGACAACCAAAAAACGGCCACGAGAGAAGGCACATAAACAGTGTTTGGCCAACCTGGGCTGCTGGGGCAACAATAAGCAAATACAACATGGAATAACAACACCATGGAAGCCCTCCCCCAAACTTCTGTACATCTTTCCAGTTTGGTATATACAACTGCAAATCCAAGCAAACCTGACTGAAAAGAAGCAGGTTACTGCTGCTCACACGATATTTGCTTGTAGTCGCCGCCATATACTTTGAACCGTATAATCGCAAAGGAGTCGATATGCTGAAGAGGACACTGCATCTTCTGGGGAAACTAATTGTGTTTCCGTGTCTCCCATCACTGGTTTGTTTCGGAGCCTATGCTGCCTGATGACAGTAAAAACCAGGTTAAGTAAAAGCCAAATAAGAAAAATAAAATAACTCGATTCCCACGACTTTACCGGTATCAGAATCCATAGACGATGTTCGTTGAGGCGAGGAACTTCTCCTCATTTCTGCAAGAAAAAAGTACCAATACGTGTCATTTGGATATCCCTTTCAAACATAAGAAAGTAGATTTTAAACATCTCACCAAAGATGAAAAAACAGCGAAGCCTTTACCCACCATAAGTAGGGTCGGCTACATAGGTTCTTGCTCAGATACATGTTGAATAGATTCGACTATTTTTTACGCTGGTTTTCACCTTATTTTCAAGTACCACGTGTCCTTGGACTCCAGATCTCTTTGTTGCGACATGACAGATTTCCTCTACGAGGTCAAACAAAGGGAGAACAACATGGAATGGATAAAATCTTTAATCTAATAAAAATCCTAGATGTTAGATCTAGTGTGTTAATTTGAATATCATGTTGGTTGGATCAACTATCACCAAAATCTTCTGGAATTTTAATCCATTCAAAATACATACTGATACGATGAGATCGGTTTTGTCGACATAAGTAGTCGCTATCGATCACTGGTGTGCATGGAAGACCATATCCCGATATATCGGCGATATATCGGTATCGACAGGTCACCGATATATCGCCGATATGTCCGATATCGGGTATCGACATGCAAAAAAGGCTAGCCGAATCCCGGTATCGGCGATATAGCGTCGATATATCGCCGATATATCGGTATCGACATGGTACCGATATCGATACCGATATCGATATGTCCTTCCATGCTGGTGTGACAGACGATGTAGTATATGGGATAGCCAACATGGCTGAGCAATCCCTGGTCTCAGCTGGTTAGCAGAAGCAGAGATTGTGGGTATGCCCATGCAACATACTATGTGGTTGGCTTTCACTATTAAGGGCTGGCTGGTTGATGACTTTGGCATTCTGCAGGACTTGGATGGACATTCTGTTCCATTTGTCGGGAGAAAATCCGATCGACAGCACACAAGTAGAAAACGATCGACAAAGAGTGGTTCCACAAGGTGCGCACATCCACTGCTCACACCATGTTCTCTTCTTTTTCTTTAACGAATCTGTTCTTGGAGTACATTGAGTGGCTGTTCCAAAGGACCCCCTTATACTGCAATCCTACGGTTAGGGTTATGATAATGAAACTACCAATCCTCATGTGGGGGTTAGGATTCTGATTGGATCGACACGATTGATGCAACATATACAACACCGATCAGTCTTTCACAAGAGAGAGCCTAACTGACTTACCTCTAGAATGTTTCACATTGAAACTTGTTGAGTGGTTTAATGGGTAATGGATCTTGGGATGAGGGACCATTTACCCATCGTTTATATATTGTACTCATCCTCCCTTATTGAAAACAACACAGTGAAGAGAGATCCCTAATCTCTAGTGAGGGAGATTAGGGTTTGTGTGTGCCCCCGTGATTTTCCCCTAATCGTAGGGTTTTCCACTTAAATCTTGGTGTTCGATCTCCTTGCTCTTTGATCCTTGTCTTCAACATGACATCAGAGCCTAATTGAGTGACATTTTTTGTCATTCTTGGATCTCCTTGGGAGGTGATCCTCGTGGTGCGTGCCAACCCTAGCGTGAGCCCGCTTGTAGTGAACCTGCAACCTGCCCTCGCGACCCCCTGCTTGAGCGCGTGCCCCTGCCTGCGCGTGGAGTCCCTACCTGCGTGACCCCCTTGCCTGCGCATGGAGAAACTTCTTGGCGCTTCCCTTCTGCGCTTCCAGCCCAACTTTCCAGCACTGTGCGCTTCCCTTTGGTGCACCTTCCAGCCCAGCCTTGTCCAAGGCGCCTTTGGTGCGCCTTCAATCCCTGGGCGCCTTTGGTGGCACATCCAGCCTGTGCAGTGCGTCTGTCCAGCCTGCACCTTCTACGTCCACCTTCCAACACAATCCTTGGCACGTATCTCCTACGCGGTGCGTCTCCAGCCTCTGTACACCACAACCCCTGTCTTCCCATCTGGTTCGTTGAGGTGGATCCAGAATCTCTAGCAAGCCTTCCTTTCTTCTAAGATATGTGAATTCTTTCTCTCCATTTCCATTTGTTGTGTGGTCGTGGTGATTGATCACTGCTTTAAAAAGTGGTTTATATCTTCGTGTGTGAAAATAAAAATGTTGTCGTTCGTTGTAGGCGGCGATCGGAAACGGTCAAGAAATAACCACAAATTTTATTCAATTTCAATCAAGTGGTTTTTATGTTTATTTTACTTGGGCAAGTCCCAAGGTCGATCACAAGGAGGCAAAGGAACAACTTAGAGTTGTGTCTATCCAATTTTGAGTTCGGTTTTCAAGGCGATCTTTTTTTTGGAATTTTCAATGCAATAAAAGGATGCACAACGCACTTTCGGCCTATTTTAGGGACTAAAATGTAAATTTCAATCAAACAATGTCTGAAAAATATGAAATTTGGCCACAATGTAAATAATAATGAAATGAATGCACTGTAATTTTTTTTTGAATTTTTGGATGCAATATGAATTTTTTATGAATTTTTAAATGCAAACAAAATGATTTTCAATATTTAATTATAATAAATATTAAACCTACTTATTTTCGATGATCAAAATTATCTAAGATCTATCACTAGGTGATTGATCTCAGAAAAATCCTAAACCTCAAAAATGTGGGATTTAATACCTACTAAAAATTAAACACTGAAATATGCAAAATGATTTTTACAGGGCAAATTATGCATGCAAATGCAAATCTTTTTGGGCACAATGTCAAGCACAATAATCTCTACAATATGTGATTTTCAGGGATTTTTAGAGCAATGATTAACTAATTATGATATTTTTAGAGCATTTTGGGCAAAATATGCTAATTTCTACCAACAATTAATTATTAATCAACCACTGATCACAAAAATACCCACCGTATGTCAAAATGTAGAGAATTATATGAAGAACACAGTGCTATTTTTAAATAAATAAACTGATGTGAAGTATAGGTCTAAAAGTAACGGAGAACATAGGGGTACAAATGCAAATATAATAAATAAAATAAAGAAATATGCAGTAGGGGGGCCTAGTCGTAATTACCTATACCCGTGAGGGTATTTTTGCAAAAGCTCCAGTTGGCACGTGCTATGCACGTGCCTCTGGATGGCGGGGGTATGCATGCAATATAGTGGAGCTCCAGGGGCCTGCGTATAGTTTACCCAGGTCACGTGCGGAGCACGTGACCCTGGGGGTGGCTCTGCAAATGGGGGGTCACCTAGGGGCCTGTGCACAACTTTCCCAGCACGCGCCTCGCACGTGGGGGTGACGTTAGCCGATGACGTCCCCCCGCACGCGCCTCGCACGTGGGGGGTCTCAGCCCTGGAGGCCGGTGGCGGTGTCGGGGCGGGGCTCCGGTGGCGAGATCTGGCGGAGGAGCTTTTGGGGTCGACCGGTGGTGCTGGAGTGGCTGGGCTCCGATGGCGAGAGCGACGGTCGCGTGCGGCGTGGCACCACGCTGGAGGTGGTGCGAAGCTGGTGTCACGGTGGAGCTGATGAAGGCGTTGAAGTCGACGTTGGTGGTGACGTCGGCGGCTGGGCTCAGGTGATGCGGTGGAGCTGACGAAGGCGGAGATGGAGTCGTCGTTGGTTGTTGATGAAGCGGTAGAGAATGAATCGTCGTTCGGTGGCGTTGATGGCAGAGGAGCTCCAGGCGGAGGCGTAGGCGGCGAAGCTCGAAGGTTGATGGCGATGGTAGTTGCTGACTGGGGTAGTCGAAGACGAAGTCATCGGGGAAGCTTATCGATGAAGACAAAGTTGTCGGTGATGGCGATGGAGTTGCGGAGGCGTAACAGTTGTCGACGGTGGCCAGTGAAGGAGACTTAGCAGTGGTCGAAGACGAAGGTCGTATGCTCGACGAACTCGGAGTCGGAGCGGAGCAGAGGATGAGCGGCGGAGCCGCTTCTGCAACGAGGGGCAGTAGCACCCTCGGATCTCGCCCCGAGGGTGGCGAGGCCGGGCTGTCACCACCGGCTCGCTTGAAACTTAAGGGCTATCGGCGGATGATCTGGACTGGGGGTGGCGGGGTGGTTTTATAGGGTGCCGGAGACGCGTGGGGTGGTTGGCGGAGATGCAAAGATCACGGGGGCGGCCGTTGCGAGTTCGGGGCGGTCGGTGGAGTCGAAGTCGATGATTACGGAGAAGGGGGCGCGACGGTTGCGGAGGGAACGTTGGGACGCGAGGTTGAAGACGAGGCGCAGGAACCGTTCGATCAGAGAGAGATCGAACGGTTGGAAATGCGCCACGTGGCAAGGGGGTGAAGAGCGAGGCACGTGCTTGGCGCGTGCCTGGGGGCACGTGCCTTGCACGTGCGTGGCTTTAAATTTTTTTTATAAAAAAATGAAATTTAAAAGGGCCAAAAACCGATGACACGTGGCGGCCTTTGGGGCTGCCACGTGTCAGCTCCAGAAAAATCGGAAAATAACTGTTTTGTAAAATCCAAAAGGAATATTAAACGACCTCAGATCGAAAAAGTTCCTTCACGAAAAATGCTCGTCTCGATGAGATCTACAACTTTCATGAAGACATCAAAACCAAAACTGATTAAATATAAAAAGTGAATTTTTGGGGTATCCTGTGTACATATAATACCTTGATTTTTGGATTTTATATTGTTGTCATTTTTAAACAAGATAAAAATCCAAAAAAATATGAAAAAAAATCAAAGATAAATAAAAGACATCTAAATCTATTTTTTTTATTAATTAGGAAAATATATTCATAAAATATAGGTCAAAAGCCGCGAAAATATACAATGTACAAAAGAGGCCCAAAACCCAACTTTCACATACGAGCTCCGATTCACTTGAACTTGGTCTTATTTTGAAGGTAATTGAATGTGTATTAGTTCAAAAGTGAGCAGGATCAAATCAGACACTGGATGGGGAAGATATGAGGCTTTTAGTCTGAAAATCCTGAAACTAGAGTTTGGGTTTTTGGTCCACTTAACAGGGCTAGTGAGTTTTTTGTATTTTTTATTTATTCTTGTTAGTGATATGTACACAGTGGAGGTGGTTTGGATTATGCAGTGTTAGCATGAAGGAGTTAAAAATCTAGGAAGTTAGACTATTTACAGGTCATTTTTGGCTTGGATTTTTGGCTTCTTATTTTGTGCAGAAATTATGGATAAAATGCAATTCTTATGAAAACATGTATGAATGCTAATTATGCTGAATAAATGCAGAAATGCTGTTGATTTTGAGGGATCTGAGCTTAATCAATGAGATTTAGAGTGATGAATCCGAGATTCATCATCCCCCTATACTTAAAACATGCTCGTCCCTGAGCATCAAAAAGAAATGTCATGAGGTGAAATGAGATTGGGTTCCATACCAAGACCATGAGCTGAAGGTGAAAATGAAACTACACTCGACCTTTAGATTAATAGTGTGGCGGAACTTCTGTGAGACTTAGAATTTTAAAATCAACAGCCCTCAAGTTCTACACATCATTGATACAATTTCGGCTCAGAAGTCATCTTAGATCAATCCTCTTCCCAAAGTATATGCTATGAACATTGAATAACCGACTCATGTGTGTGAAGGGTTTTAGCTCTTCCCATCCAGAATGCTGGACTACCATGCTCCTCTCCTCTCCAGTAACTCGTCCTCGGGGAGTCATGTATTTCCTTCTAAGGTTTGTCGCGCTGTGTTCACAATCGAATGAGGGAGAAGATAGAAGAAAGAGAAAAGAACTGAAGGGTGGCCAGTGTAGTCACCTCTCCTTGTGAAGATGGCCAGTGTAGCCGAGTCTCCACCAAGATCTGCAGGTTTTTTTTGAAGCTTGGACCTTTTTGGTCAGATTTTTATTTGGTAGAATGCTTCTTTGTATTTGGAATTTTTGGTGGTTTTGCTTGGATCTTGTTGTGCCCCTACAAATATAGAATCTTTTTGTTCCGTACATTTTTTGGGGTCTTTGCAAAAATTGTGCCCTGCCGTCCATCCCTTTTCCGAAGCTTTATTTCAACTCGTACTCCAGTCTTTAGATTTCCACGCTACCAGAAAAGAGACTCACATAGTCTTCCAACATCCCGTCTGGGTTGAGCTAAGTGCATAGTGCGAGAGTACAAATTAATTCCCTATTCCAGAGTTGTACTCAGAATGAAGAGACCAGGTTAGACACTAAGAGTCAAACGCTGCACATTGTCATGTAGAACTTAAAGAATTAAGTCAACATACCTGAAGTTCTTAAAATCCTATTTCTCGGTGAAGTTCCTTTGAAAATTAGGTGGATTAAGGTCAAGTCCAGACCACTCTCGGTTTCGGCTCATAACTCGGTTCAGAACCCAATGACCTTTCGCAGATGCAAATGCATGTGATGTTGGATGAAGTGCCGGTGTGTGAAATGCAGACACAAAAATTATTATTTTTTAGATGATGCAAAAAATGAAATAAGAAGCCCTTTTTTTTCAAAAATTTTGGACAAGTCAGTGTTAGTAGAAAAACCTTTTTTTGGTGCTTATTTGTTGTTTTTTTTTGTTTGTTTTTTTTGTTTTTTTTTCAAGTTAGTACCCACCCCGTAAATAGATATAGACTTATGCGAAAGTACGAGATATGGGTAAAATATATACAAAGTATATATACAGAACCCCCTACACTTAGCGAGTGTTGTGTACTCAGAGCACAAGAAGCGTAAAGAAGATATAGCTCGGGCTAAGCGTAAGAGAGTGAGAAAAATGAAGCGATAGAGATATGTGAATGAGGAGAGTATAAACAAGTGGATGTTGATTCCCCCTATACTTAGGCTCTGGTCAGCCTATGTATAGAAGAAGGGTGGAAGTGAAGTGAAGGGATCTGGAGAAAGAGAAGGATGGTATGTACAGATGGCATCGGTCCCCCCCTATACTTAGGCCTTGGCCTAAGTAGAGGAAGAAGCTGTACAAGGAGGCCGATGTGGTCGGGAGGGAGGGTGGGTAGCCGATGATCAAGGCGGTTTTCGGCTAATCTTCTTGTGAGCCTGCGGTGGGAGATCGTAGTGATGAGTCGAAGATGAGGCATATGATTCCCAACTATGATCAGTGTCATCCTCAGAAAAATCATGATGAATAATAGATGAAGTGTTTGAGTCAGATGAAAGATATCCATCATCAGAGTTATCCTCAGAGGAATAGTTTTTGAAAGTGGACATACTCCAAGTATTCTGGTCTTTATGATTCTTCAGTTGTTCCTCAGAATTCGTTCCTTCTTGGGGTCAATCATTTTGTCCTCAGATGAATACTCAGAAGCACCGGTCTCAGTCAGCTCATACGAAATAATTCCAGTGTACTTGAAGAGGGCAGGAGCATCAGCTTTGGATGAATAGTAATTAGGAACGTGAGTTGTCCAACGAGAATTGAATTTTGGATCCTTGCGAAGATATGGCTTTAGAGCTGCCGAACAGACTTCACTCATGTAGACCACCTTTTCCGGACCTGATGAGGGATCATCAGCTGATTCCTCTTCCGAAAGGTCAAATGTGACTCTCTTTTTATTTCGTTGTGAAGGAGTCGGTTCACTTGAGTATCCAGATGAATAACCATTGGAATTCTCCTTGGTCGGTGCTTGGTTTGCGTGCTTGTTCTTAATCTCCTGAATGTTTGAGCACTCGCGGGTTGGTATGATTTGGTCCAAGTATTAAGAGAATGTTGCTCCAGGGTGTGACCATGCATACGTCTAGGATCGTAGTAGAAGGATTTGTCTATTTTTAGATCCGCGGGAATTGAAATACTGGGGAGAGTTTCTAAACCAATAGTCTCCTTAACAACCGCTATCTCAGGTGTAGCATCGGGGTAGGGCCCTTCTACCGCTTCATGGTTGCGATTGTCGGGGACTTCGTGGGTTTCCTCAGAAGATCGTGGTTCCTCAAAGATATGGTCAGATCTAAGTGCTTCCAATGCTGTGAAATTGATTTCCCGAGTCTCACAATCAATAATTGCCTTAGCCAATGCTAAGAACGGTTTTCCGAGAATAATTAGAGACTGGGTGAATTCTCATTGATGCTCAATATCAATGATCATGAAGTCTACTTTGAGCGGAGCACCTTGGAATTTTATGATGACAGAAATAATTCCTTCGGCCGCTTTATTGATCGATCCGCTAATTGAACAATCTCTCGTATCTTCCGAATCGGTCCGAGTTTGAGTTCATGGAATACAGAGGTCGGGAGGATATTAATTGGTGAATCGTCATCAATCCGAGCATGTGTGAAAATTGTATCTTTGATTTCACAGTCTAATCTGAGCAACCACTTCATGCGGCTCTTGGTTTTTCTCCTCAACACCAAGGAGGAGGCCATTGACAATATATGTCTTTCGGTCTTGGTTCTAATCCTGCCCGACTTTTTTATAGTTAATTTTTCCGTTAAAAATCTTTTAAGGTCGGGGAAGTATTCAATGGCCTGTAGAAAGGGAAGTTCAAAAATCAATTTCTTTCCTAGTGCTTCCCGTAAAGCAGGATCCAAATTCCTCAGATCATCTTCAGTCTCAATTTTTATTAAATTTTCTGGATTTTCAATTTTTTTATGGTTTTCAAATATTTCCATTTTTTGGTATTTTCTATATGGTGGGGGTGTGGTGTGTTCTTCAGATGAGCAGGGGTTCTGGTATTCAGGGTTATGGTCAGCGGCATAGTCATTTCTAGGGAAATAATATGCAGAAGTGATATTGTCAGAATCGTCCCTAGGTCCCTGAATGTCCTCAGAATTTTCAAACTCAGATCCAATCCTTTCCTCATTTATTTTAATGTCCGAGCCACCATAGAATGCGATTACTCGATCGGTGAATTTTTGAAATCTATCCCCCATCAATTCGAATCTTGTTTTTATCCTCGAAATATCATCCTCAAAATTCTGTTCATGATCAATAATGGGAGCAGTCAGTATGTGTTTAATAATTTCATCTTCCATTTTTTTGTATGTGCGGAGAGGAGAGTTTCTCGGAATGTCCGACATATGATCTTTATTTTCTGAAAATTTCTCCTCAAAAATTATGAAAGGAGGCTGCTCATATGATCCAGACATGTGGAGTTGGTCCGAGTAGAGTTTATTCCTTTGATCTTGAGTGGTCGGATCTTGATATGGTGGAGTCAGCATACAGGGCTCATGTGTTTCTATGTAGTCAGTCCAGTCCTCTGTATGATCGTCATGTCTGAAGAGGGGGTTGTCATGGTCAATCCAAGCTGATGATTGTTCATTAGTGCTCCAGGGCGGGGTTGATGAAAGAGGTGAAGAAGTGTTCAATTCAATCATGTGGTGATCATCTCCCATGAATGATGGATTGATATTCAATGAATATAATGGATGAATTGCATGATCGGCGTAGAGAGGATTGATATATGAAGAAGTGGAGACCTCAGTCGGTTGTTGATTTGTCAGGTCTGAAAACAGAGGATTGGCATTCATGAATCATATCGGATTGGTAAAAAGAGATGGTGGTTGAGAGTCTCTTGGAGTAGTTGGAGGTGTTTTGGGTCTAACCGACACAAATTCGTTTTCATAGTATAGTTCTGATGGATTCTCGGTCATTTCTGAAAGAGTTGAAAGGAATGAGGGGTTGGGTCTACGAGAGTTTTTGGACAAGAGTTCCATTATCAAGAAAAGATGAGAGATGATTGCACGGGATAGTCAAGAGAAATCAAATGTGCGGCTATTGATCTTGAAATCGGTTCACGCACACCAATGCAAAAACAATTCAAACACTAGGCTCACCAACGCACACAATGAAGCTGTAAGAATTTGGCTATTATCTTTTCAATTTTCGTTGGTGATAAATCAATCTTGGCAAAAATTTAGCGAGCTGAAATTTCGGATTTGGGCTCTAGCCTTAAGTGTCGTCTGTCGCTCACTCAGAAAAAATAAAAACATCCAAGGTCGGGGTTGCTCTCCTGCAGAAATTCTTGATTTTATGGGTTATTAAGATCGGCTATAGTTAGCAGTCCCAACTTTAATTAGGTGATCACTGAAGAATTTAAATGAGCACAAATACACGTCTACCGTCCAGTCCCAATTTCCTCTAGATTTATGTGATAAAACAAGAGGGAGGTATTCGGGAAAAGCCGATGCACGCGGAAAACTATGATGGATGCTCAGTTAGAAGACTTACAGTGAATCCTCGCAATCTTCATGTGTGATGCTAGACAGAATTGAAAAATTACTCTAAATGTATGCAAGCCGATGAAAAACCGCACCTAGGCAGAAAGTTCTATTAGCGGGAAAGAATTGAGTTAAATTTGGCTAAGTTGAACGATCTATGTACGTCTTGATTAATGTGAAGTGTGGCTTAAGATCCTACGAGCACAATCAAAAAAATATAAAAATGCTCTGAGAGCCGTATGTCCGCGAGGGCTTTGATGCAAATTACCCGTGCGCACGAGGTCTGCACGTGATCTGGACCTGAATGTAGTATTGGAGAAGTAGGCGGACGTCTCTGCAATTTTCCCAGCTAAGCACGTGCCAGGCACGTGCTATCCAGGCTCGGAAAGAGGCTCGAGATCGACAGAGGCTCGATGAAGCTTCGGCTAGGCTCGGGCGTCCCAAGCCTGGAGGTTAGGAGACGGAGGCTCGGGGAGGCTGTGGCGTTGACGCGTGGCTTGCTCGGTGGCCATTGGATCGTGTGGATCCAAGGGCTCCTGTATGGTCGGCCAAGAGCTACATGGCTGCACGGAGGCCGTTGGATCGAGATGATCCAACGGTTGCTGGAAAGGAGGTTCCTGAGCGACGTGGCTGAATCCATGCCGTCAGATGATGCACATCCGACGGCAACTGCTCCTTCATCTTCATCCTCGACTGGCGGCGAGGGCAGCGCTCCGGCGAAGGAGCTCCAGCTCCGCCTCTCATTCTTGGCTGCGCGCGACCTCCCCGAAGCTTCTTAGAAGTAGGTCGATGTCGCTCGAAGCTCGGGAAGACATCAGTCCTCTTGGATCGGCCCATCGAAGCTCGGACGTCGAGAGCGAAGTTGATGAAGAATGCTCCGGCGAGAGCTCCGTTCATTGAAAGCTCCAAGACCTTCATCGTTACTACATAGCCGAAGCAACAATAGAAGTGTGTGTGTGAATGGGTGAGAGCTTAGGAAGCGGAGAAAATGGGAGCTCGGAGCTCCTCCGCCGTGGGTGGCGGAGGAGATGGGTCGAATGCGGTCTGGGGATCTGGAGGAAGAGGAAGATGATCTGGAGGCGTAGCGTGAAGGGGAGAAGCGTGGTGAAGCTCGGAGGGGAGTTAATGGCAGGTGAAGACGGCCAGAGAGGCCTAATTAAATAGAAGAAAAGTAAAAAAAATGCAAAAGGAGATCGGAGGTCTTACCTGATCGGAGGCGGAGCGGGGGGGCTTGGGTTGGGCCTCGCGGTGGACGCCCGGGTCTTCGCTGGACACGGTCAGCCGGTCCGTGCAGCTCAAGCGGTCGCGATGGCGCCGCAGCTCCGCCTTGTTCGGCGGAGGGTCTCACTAGGGGGCCTCGTCGTCTTCGCTCAATCCGGCCACCTCCCCCTGTCACTGGGAGGTGGCGGAGGGCTGAAGGTGGACGGCTTGAATCGAGGGGGAAGGCGCGATATTTGAAGGGCGAGCCGGTCGGTGCAAGTGCTGGAAGTCGTTGGTTTCGAGGGAGTTGTGGGTTGACTGGAGAGGCTCTCGAGGGTAGTGGAGATGCTGGCGAAGGTGGTGGATGACTGGGGAAGAGCTAGAGGCAGTTGGCGAAGAAAGAGGTCGACTGAAGTGGCGGAGAAAAAGGAAAGGGGGCAGAGTCTTTGCGAGGTGGCGAACGTGGCCGAGTGGAGCTGCGGGAGGTTGACGATGACCGCTGGCCGTTGGATCTGGAGATCCAACGGCGGATATTTGGGCGCGGAGGAGTGGCGCGGATTAAATCGGGGGCGGCATGATCAAAGGGCTGCGCTCACGCCACGTGTCGAGCTACGATAGCGGCGCTGGCGAGCGGCTTGGATGTGAGGCTAAGGTTGATCGAGTGGATGAGGAGCGTTAGGGGAATGAGCGGCCGAGATGGACGATCAGGAGCGCGATCGGAGGGCACCAGTTTGCGCCACGTGGCACGCTCTGGTGAGAGCGCTCATGTGCGGTGCAGATTAAAGGCGGGGATGATCAGACGGTCAAGGCAAAGGGGCGCACGTGGAAGAAATCTGACCGTTGGATCTGGAGGTGATCTGACGGCCCGGATTACGGGCGGATGCTGCAAGAAGGAGCGGGCCACGTGGCTCACCCAGATTGGGCCACGTGGCCCAATCAGATTATTTTAATCTTCCAGTTGATGATTGAAGGCCTAGATGGCCGAATTTGAGAGAACTCAAAACATGAAAGTTGTAGATCTTGACGAGATCTACAAGTTTCATGTTGGCCAAAACTGGAGATGAAGTCAAACAATGGCCCGAAATATTTTTGAGGGTATTTTTAAATCTAAAAATAGCACGAATTTTTATTTTGCCATTTTTTTGTGGTTTTTAATTTATTAAGGACTCTGATAATTACAGGACATTAACTGGGGTTTATTGACACTCTGCTTAAGCAAGGGGGTTAATAATGAGAAATTATGATGATGAAATCGAGTTTCATCACCCCCCTATACTTAAACTATGGTCGTCCTCGAGCATCAAAGAGAATGACTAAGTTGGATTAACCCCCTTGTGCATGTGAATACAGGATCCAATCTGATCAAGTTGACTCGACTTTAGAGATCCAAAATTCTAGAGTTCAACCCAGCCTTAATCAAGAGGCATCCAATTCCTCTACTTTTCCAGACTCTCTCTGATGTACATATAATCTAAAGGATATGGCATTTTAGTGTTGACTGCGATTCTGAGAGTAGAGTCAATTCGTCACCCAAAGTCTTGGTCCGAGAAAATCTCCTAAGGACCCAATCCTCAGCACTAGGGAATAAATCAAATCTTGCATTCAGTCCTCCGTCTCTTTAGTTGTCAGACTTAGAAAATATAGATGGCAGGCCAGTAATGGAGGGTATGGGATTGTGTCATTTCTTCTCTCCCTCTCATTGGAACAAGGATTCTCTCTAGTGCCATTTACGCAACACATTTATTTGGTGTTGATCAATGCGTCCGTCAAGAGAAGTTCGAGCCGTCTGCACTTGTTTTCCTGGGAGTACACCGGGGTGTGTCTCTTTTGAGTACCTATCGTACCTTCGACACCCAGACTTGTAGCATTTACGATGCAGAGCCCTTTTTTGGTGCAAGCCCGACTCCTGGTCCTAATAGCGGTGGTCCAAGTGGACACTTTAAAAAGTTTGGGAGCGCTCGCCTTTGGTGGAAGCTCTTTGATATTTGACTTTGTGGAATGAGAGCTTTTCTTTGAATTTCATTGACTTGTATAATTTGTGGCTAGCTCCACTGCTTTTACCAAGAGTTGGCGCACACTGATCAACATTTTTTTATTTATTTCACACCCTGGCACTTAGGTCAATATCAAGAGATTAATATAAGAACCAAGTTCTCATATTGGCTAATATTGGTGACACTCAGGTTTCATGAAGCCTCCAAAGATTTTATCCCATCCTCGAGCATCATTAGATCAAATCCAAACTTTACTTCCTCATCCCAATTCCTCGAGTAAAAAATCAACTCATCTCATCAAAAACCGCAGTCGTGCATGTGATGTGCTGATCATACTCTTTATGTCTGAGACTAAGCATGGAATATAGCATGCAAATCTAGAAACCTAAGGGAATGTGGACGATTAAGTCTATGACCTTGATGGCTAAGGCTGGTTAACCTAAAAATCTCAAAGACCTCAAAAAGCTAAGTCTCCTTGACCAATTCAGATCCTAGGTGAAAGTGTAAGTGTAGAGGATTAATCCAACTTCTTCATTAAAAAACAAGATTTTTTTTTGAACTTCAAGAGATATTAGAGCTGCTTAAACTCAATTGAGCATCTGCAATTCAGCCAGTATGGATGTAAGTACAGGCCGAAGCCCGTTGCTTGATGACGGGGCCTTACGCGATGTCCTCTAAACCATCCAATCTGCTAAGGGCGAACCCTCACTGAATGCGGCTTACTTAATTGAGCTTAGTAGTCACTAACGGCTCCTAAAGGGTTTTGCGTTTTTCTCATTTTTATGGATTTTAATTGGAGGGTTAAAACACAAGTTAGACTCAACTTTCCTTGAAAAGACTTTCAAAACCATGTCACGCAAATAAAAAGTTTTCAAAACATTTTCAAAAGAATTTTTCAAGATAAGGAAAAATCATTTTCGAATATATTTTTATAAAAATAGCGTAACATAATATCGAAAAGCCGCGAAATCATGAGTTCTCTTAGTCCAAAGAGTTTTACCTTAGCCAAAAAGTTTTAAATTTTTCAAAATTTTCAATTTATAGCTAAAGTAAGTATACAGTAAATACGGTATACCCCCCTATACTTAAACTTTGCTATGTCCTCATAGCACTAGATGTTACAAGTACATAGGTCCATTTAAATATATAGGAATATACGGGAGCTAAGAGGGATTCCCCCTATACTTAGGTTAGAAATAACCTAAGTATAAAGGCAAGGAAAGAAGAGTAGAGAAATCATAAGGACTCGGGTCCCCCCTATACTTAGGCTGAGATTAGCCTAAGTATAAAGATGGGAATTGATGTTGGGAGGGACCCAAGGTGAACGAAGAAGAGGAATGGATCTACAAGTGAGCGGTTTGAATCTGCGGAGATGAATGGAGTGACTAAGGATTTGGGGTGCGTAGCAAACATGGCTCAATCAATCAAGCAACACCCTCAATTTCACCAACTCACACATGAAACCAACCGAAGTTGGTTTATTATCTTGTTGGTTTTATTGGTGATAAAACATTAGATATTTACGCGAAAAAATGTGAAGTGAAAATCAAGTCGTATGCGCGGGTGTTGCTCTCCCAAAACCAAAGTTTTACTCCATTTTATGTTGACTTGCAATTAACAGTCCCAATTTTATTTTAGGTTATCACTGAATTATGGTTAGCACATAAATCAAGAAATCACCGTCTACCGTTCATTCCCTTTTTCCATTAATCCTAGGTGATCAGGCTAGGAAAAGAAAGCCGAGAAAAACATGTATTCGATAAAAACCACGATCTAGGCTAAGCGATGAATCATGCAGTGATTTGACGATAAATCCGTGAAAAACTGGGGCCGTTTTGAAAACCAAAATCATCATGTATGCAAGTCGAAAAAGCCGCACCTAATCATGCATCTATTAGCGGTGATTGATTTTCATTAATTTTAGCTAAGTGATGCGAGATTATGCGCGTCCAAATTTAAAGTGTGTCCAACCTACGAGCAAGCACGTAAAAGATAAAAATGAAAAACCGCTCAACGAGCCGCGGGCCTGGTCCTAAGTCGACACTCAAGTGGGGACGATCCCCACACAACCACGATCGTTCGATTACATTCGCGAGCCTTCGATCGAAGACCGTTGTAAAAAACGAATTATTACATGGAAAAAATGCAAGACACAGTTTTTTTTGATGTACTCCAAGTGTGCTTCTGCGGCTCCTCGCAGCGGGTCGCATCTTGCTCCTCGCCTCCTTGAACCATCAAGGGCCCTGCCACAGAAACAATGATTATAGATCAATCGAAAAGAAAATTTTATAATGCGAAATAAATGAACAAAAATGACCTATAAAAAAGATACACTTAATTAAATAAATAGAAAATCCAAAAAATAAAAGAAATGAGCCATGTCCCCGGCAACGGCGCCATTTGATAAACTGCAAAATCGGCCCTTTAATAATGTGTTTTTAGCACTTGGAATCATCATCGTAGTCGGGCCGAGTTGGGTCATCAAAAGATCATCTCATTTAAATATATGTCAATAATAGATCAAAATGAGATGATCGTGAAATTTTTTACTTGGTAAGATACCAAGGTCAAACTCAGGGACACGAGCCTTTCTCGTATTAATCGGATTTCCATCTATCTAAATAAGTGTTGAGTTGAAGCACATATAGGTCAAAGCATGCATGAAGTGAGACAATGCAAAATAATGCATTAAAATAAACATGCATTTTTTTATCAATTTTTATCATGCACATAAATGCCATGAAATGCAATGAATCTATGCCCTAGGTGAAAATGATGAGCAAAATTAAATAAGAGTTAATTTCAAGTTTAATTAAAGAGGCAGAGGTGATGAACAATTTTAAGTAAGGCATCAGTTCTAGCTCAAATAGACACATGGTTATAAAATAATACATAAAAAATCATTGTATCCAAAACAACATTTTAGCATGCCATTAGAAAGATCATCAAACCAGCTTTAAAACGAAACTGAAATCACCTTAATCGGAGATATGAGGCTCAAGATATGCAAGATCAAAGACAAGGGCATAAATGAAAGAAAACATGAAATAAAAACTACAAACAGGTCCCTGGGAGGGACTAAAATGAAAATATGAAAAGTACATGACCTTCCCTGTAAATTACCCTTACGCACAGGGGTATTTTTGCAATTCTCAAAACCTGCGAGGGCTTTGATGCAAGTTACCCCCATGCGCACGAGATCTGCACGTGATCTGGACCTGAATGTAGTATTGGAGAAGTAGGCGGACGTCTCTGCAATTTTCCCAGCTAAGCACGTGCCAGGCACGCGCTATCCAGGCTCGGAAAGAGGCTCGGGATCGGCAGAGGCTCGATGAAGCTTCGGCTAGGCCCGGGCTTCCCAAGCCTGGAGGTTAGGAGACGGAGGCTCGGGGAGGCTGTGGCGTTGACGCGTGGCTTGCTCGGTGGCCATTGGATCGTGTGGATCCAAGGGCTCCTGTATAGTCGACCAAGAGCTACGTGGCTGCACGAAGGCTGTTGGATCGAGATGATCCAACGGTTGCTGGAAAGGAGGTTCCTAAGCGACGTGGCTGAATCCGTGCCGTCAGATGATGCACATCCGACGGCAACTGCTCCTTCATCTTCATCCTCGACTGGCGGCGAGGGCAGCGCTCCGGCGAAGGAGCTCCAGCTCCGCCTCTCATTCTTGGCTGCGCGCGACCTCCCCGAAGCTTCTTAGAAGTAGGTCGATGTCGCTCGAAGCTCGGGGAAGACATCAGTCCTCTTGGATCGGCCCATCGAAGCTCGGACGTCGAGAGCGAAGTTGATGAAGAATGCTCCGGCGAGAGCTCCGTTCATTGAAAGCTCCAAGACCTGCATCGTTACTACATAGCTGAAGCAACAATAGAAGTGCGTGCGTGAATGGGTGAGAGCTCAGGAAGCGGAGAAAATGGGAGCTCGGAGCTCCTCCGCCGTGGGAGGCGGAGGAGATGGGTCGAATGCGGTCTCGGGATCTGGAGGAAGAGGAAGATGATCTGGAGGCGTAGCGTGAAGGGGAGAAGCGTGGTGAAGCTCGGAGGGGAGTTAATGGCAGGTGAAGACGGCCGGAGAGGCCTAATTAAATAGAAGAAAAGTAAAAAAATTGCAAAGGGAGATCGGAGGTCTTACCTGGTCGGAGGCGGAGCGGGGGGCTTGGGCTGGGCCTCGCGGTGGACGCCAGGGTCTTCGCTGGACACGGTCAGCCGATCCGTGCAGCTCAAGCGGTCGCGATGGCGCCGCAGCTCCGCCTTGTTCGGCGGAGGGTCTCACCAGGGGGCCTCGTCATCTTCGCTCAATCCGGCCACCTCCCCCTGTCACTGGGAGGTGGCGGAGGGCTGGGCGAACCCCCATGTAAAGGTGGACGACTTGAATCGAGGGGGAAGGCGCGATATTTGAAGGGCGAGCCGGTCGGTGCAAGTGCTGGAAGTCGTGGGTTTCGAGGGAGTTGTGGGTTGACTGGAGAGGCTCTCGAGGGTAGTGGAGATGCTGGCGAAGGTGGTGGATGACTGGGGAAGAGCTAGAGGCAATTGGCGAAGGAAGAGGTCGAATGAAGTGGCGGAGAAAAAGGAAAGGGGGCGGAGTCTTTGCGAGGTGGCGAACGTGGCCGAGTGGAGCTGCGGGAGGTTGACGATGACCGCTGGCCGTTGGATCTGGAGATCCAACGGCGGATATTTGGGCGCGGAGGAGTGGCGCAGATTAAATCGGGGGGTGATGAATCCACGATTCATCATCTCAATATCTTGATCTTAGCAAAATCCACGAGTAAATTCCCTTATAAATGTCCATAAAATCCATAAATTAACAAAATGACTCTTGTAAATAAAACACACTAATTATTGTATATTAGATTGTATGAAATAAATTACACATAAAAAGCCGCAAAAATAAAGGAGTTTTATACTTGTAAATAACCCAAAACTTCATATATTTTTAATAATTTCATTTCAACTCCTTTTTGGTTAATTCTTTCTCTAACTTGTTAATAATATTATATATAAAAATACAAAAATACAAAACAAATTTTACTTCAAATAAATGCTCCTAGATCCCAATGGGAAAAAGCCGTAAAGACCAACTTCCAAGCTAAACTCCCGCTCCGTATGAACTCCAAATTCACCAAACTCACTTTTAAAGTTCAAGTTAGAAAATTATCTATCCAACGGAAGTGGTTTCATTAAAATCGGAGCTCATTTGCAAAAGTTGGATTTTGGGACCTAGATGTACATTGTATACCTTGTATATATTCATTCTTTCTTTAATTTTTATTGTATCTTTCATAATTGCTAAAAATACAAAAATATCATGATTGTGTTGTATTTTAATTATATTATTTTATAGTATTTTTCCGTTGTAAATATCTCTTATTAAAAAGACAAAAAAAATACAAATTAGAAAAGTAAACAAAAATTGTACATGGTGTTTTGTCTTCTTTTGTAAATTCTCCACTATTTGTCTTCTCTCTTTATTTTATTGTATTTAAAGTAGCATACTTTTATTTTCTTTTATTTAATCACATTCTCTACAATAACTTCCCTTTCTCCAATAACCTCCAAGTCTTCTTTCAACCTCCATTCCACTCCATATTCTTCCACCAACCTCCCATTCAACTCCACCAATAATCTAACTTCTCATTCAACACCACCACCTCTCTAACTCCCATTATTCATCTCTTTATAATCATCTCCACATCCACATTTTTTGCCCATCCACCATTCTTATAGAATAAGGAGAGAGCTTGGAGTGTTTTGTTGGTGACAGCGGCGAAGCATCGTCCTCAAGCGACGACCTCCTTCAGGTGAGATCCGCGGAGCTCCGCTTCGCGTCACGAGTTCCCCGTCGAGCTCGCATAGCCTCTTCGATTTTGATTTCGCCAATCGGATCGAGGTGACGACAGGAGTCCAGCGTAGCTGCTCCGCCAATCCGGCGAAGACCAGGTAAGTATTCTTTTTTTTTCCCTTGTCATTTTATTTTTTCTCTAACATTCTTTTCCTTGTTGATCCATATCACCACCACCATTATTTTCATCAACCACATCATCACCTTCATTCATCACCACAAATCATCACACAAAATCATCCATATCATCATTTCCTTTCCATATATCCATTTCTACCTTACAAAAAAATATTATAAAAAAATTACAAAAATCAAAAATACAAAAAAAATAAAATTGCAGCAGGTCGGCGGCCTTCCTCCACACCAGCAGCCGCCTTGCCAGCGACGTCGGCTGCCCTCCTCCGACCTCCGCCGGCGTCCACCATCTCCTCAACGCGGTGCCACAGCCGCCGTACAGCCAGCAGCCCCTGCACCCAGCCACCGCCATCTCCCCGGCGGCCGCCGCTCCTCGAGTCCGCCTCCAGGACGCCTCCCGCGCGCCGTCCCGCCATCACAGACCCAGCAGGAAGCCCCCTGCCGCTTCCAGCGGCGCCGCCATTCCCCCGCGCGCACAGCCGCGCCTCCAAGGTCGCCCTCCAGCCCGGCCTGATCGCCCCTCACCTCCGAGGCGGCGCACGGCCACCCGCGCGTCCCCCCTCGCCTCCAGCCAGGTGTCCACTCCCGCCGCACGCCTCCTCCGACAGAGAGCGCCTCCGCCAGGCGCACCCTCCTCCGCGTTCCGCCCCAGCTCCAAGCCACCGCGCAGCCGCGCGGAACCGCGCCGACCTCGCGCGCGTCTCCGCCGTCGCCGCGCGCGCGGCTGCCTCCGACCCAGCGCCCCCTGGACCGCCGATCACGCAGCCGCCCTCGCCCATCTCCGCCCCCGACCGGCCTCCGCCTTCGACGCCGCCGCGCCGCCTTGGAGCCCCCTCCGTCCTCGCGGTTCACGCCTTTGCCCTTGCTTGGGTTCCAAGCCAGAACCCAACGAAGGTCTATTTTGTTATTTTATTTTATTTTTTTTGTGAAAATTGCAATAGCACCCCTTTCAGTTTTCGTAATTACAAAAGTGCCCTTAGGCACAGTTGTCAGTTTTATTTCACGTTCTGCATTGCAAAGACACCCCTAGCTTTGAGTGTTAATTTAGACAGTATATTTACATCATTTTTTAATCAAAAAAATAGCATGTTGTAGCACAACTAATTCTTTATCTTTCAGCTATTTATTTGTATTTTTGTGAGCCTTTGATTATTAATTAAAGATCAGAGATCGAAATTAAGTGATATTTTACCTATTTAAACTCTGAAATTCGCACAGGCCTATATCTTGCTTCAAAAATTGTGAAAAAATTATAAATGATGCCTATAGATGTGCTTTAATTACTGTCCAAGTTTCATCGAAGTTGGAGTTGTCATTTGCTTAGAATAAATTCTTGAGTCATTTCAGTAATTGATTTTTAGTTAATTCCATGAATAACATTTTTAAGAGATTTCAACTCTCCTGGATTCACCATTAAAATATCTTTTTGAGATAAATCAATCTCTGGATAATTTGATTTTGTGGATTTATTAGAAATTATTTACTCGCTGTCACTCTGATTTCACTAAAAAATTCACAAAAAAATTCATTTTTTGTCAGAAAATTCCAAAAAAATTACTGTACGCAGCCGCCCTCACCCACCGCCGCCGCCCCCCCATCTCCTCTTCCAATCGCCGCCAGCCGGCGGCCTCTACGCCGCCGCCCCCTCGCCGCGCAGCCAACAGCGGCCGCCTCCCACCGCGCGGCCACCCGCGCCCCTCCGCCGATCAGCCCTCCACCTTCCACCTCCGCCCAGCGCACGGCCGCGCCCCTCCGTCGCCCACCGCGGCCGCGCCCCCGCGCTCCGCCCCTCCACAGGCCGCTGCCCCTCCGTCGCCGCCGCCCCCTCCGCGCGCCGGCGCGCGCGCGGCGCCTCCGCCGTCTCCCTGTGCGTTGGGTTCTTCTCCACGGTCTCAAGGAAGAAGAAAGGTGTAATTTTTTTTTAATGTAAAAATTGCAGTTTGTTTATTTCAAGTTTTAGTAATTGCAAATCAGTCCCTGTATATATTTGCTTTATAATTCTAGTTTTTCATTTTGCAAAGATACCCCTGCGTTTGACGTTAAATTTGGACATCAATCTTACACCTTTTTATTCCATGAAAAATACCATTGTGTTGAGCAACTTCTTGTCTACATTTTGAATATTTACTTGTATTTTTGTGAGATATGGGTAATTAACTAAAATTGTTCAACTGAAATTTTACATAGTTTACCCATTCCATGCTATTAAATTAATATCTCACAAACGGTTGCTCTAAAAATTCCACAAAAATTATATGGGATGCCTTGATATGTGATGTATTTACTGTCCAAATTTCATCCAAAATGGAGTTGTCTTGTGCCTTAAATAAATTGTAGAGTGAATTTAGTAATCGATTTTTATTTAAATCCACAAATATTTTTTTTGAGAAATTTCACCTCTACTGGATTGCTCATGAAAATATCTTTTTGGGATAATTCGCACTCGGATTACTTTTATAATGTGGATTTATTAGAAATTATTTACTCGCTGTCACTCTGATTTCACTAAAAAATTCACAAAAAAATTCATTTTTTGTCAGAAAATTCCAAAAAAATTACTGTAGCTTTCTTGCATCATGTTTTACTTCCAGTAATTTTTTCATAATTTTTGCTTTCTGTTTGTGTGATTAATTGCGAAAAAACCCATAAAAAGTGTGCATTTTTAGTTATTGCATTTTAACCCCTAAAATTCCAAAAAAATGTGTTTTGTGTTCCCTACTGGATTAAGACTTTAGGAAAAATATAATTTGGCTAATTTGGACTAATTTAACATTAAAATTAATTTGGCTAAGTTGTGTGATTTCTTAGTGTTCTTATTCAGTCGCATTTGCATTTGCTTTGATTTTTGCATTAAAAAAATCTAAAAAAATACCACTTGGAAATCTAAAATCTTCATTTTCGAATTAATACCTAGGTTGTTCCTTTGCCTCCCTGTGTTCGACCCCGGACTTGCCCGGGATATAAATTAAAGCCGAGACACTCTTCACGGAGATCTTCTCTCGGTTCTGACCGAATCGCTAAGTACACGTACTACAACGAAGCCGAATTATTTATCGTATCTAGCGACTCGTCAGGGGGCGGCATGATCAAAGGGCTGCGCTCAAGCCACGTGTCGAGCTACGACCGCGGCGCTGGCGAGCGGCTTGGATGTGAGGCTAAGGTTGATCGAGTGGATGAGGAGCGTTAGGGGAATGAGCGGCCGAGATGGACGATCAGGAGCGCG
This sequence comes from Ottelia alismoides, assembly GCA_037367405.1. Lineage (NCBI taxonomy): Eukaryota > Viridiplantae > Streptophyta > Magnoliopsida > Alismatales > Hydrocharitaceae > Ottelia > Ottelia alismoides. The sequence continues at coordinate 218,230 of JAZKJV010002132.1, read as the reverse complement.
ATCGGAGGGCACCAGTTTGCGCCACGTGGCACGCTCTGGTGAGAGCGCTCACGCGCGGTGCAGATTGAAGGCGGGGATGATCAGACGGTCAAGGCAAAGGGGCGCACGTGGAAGAAATCTGGCCGTTGGATCTGGAGGTGATCTGACGGCCCGGATTGCGGGCAGATGCTGCAAGAAGGAGCGGGCCACGTGGCTCACCCAGATTGGGCCACGTGGCCCAATCAGATTATTTTAATCTTCCAGTTGATGATTGAAGGCCTAGATGGCCGAATTTGAGAGAACTCAAAAAATGAAAGTTGTAGATCTTGATGAGATCTACAAGTTTCATGTTGTCCAAAACTGGAGATGAAGTCAAACAAAGGCCCGGAATATTTTTGAGGGTATTTTTAAGTCTAAAAATACCACGAATTTTTATTTTGCCATTTTTTGTGGTTTTTATTTATTAAGGACTCTGATAATTACAGGACATTAACTGGGTTTTATTAACACTCTGCTTAAGCAAGGGGGTTAATAATGAGAAATTATGATGACGAAATCGAGTTTCATCAGTTATGCAGATGGATCTCCGGCTACCGTCGTTGGGAAAGTGACAACATCTGTTGTTGATCGGTTCCTCCTTCATGATGCTCTTCATGTGCCCGACTGTCTTATAAAACTTCTGTCTGTTAGCAAGATCACAAAAGAATTGAACTGCAAGTTAATTTTTGACCAGAAGTCATGTATTCTAGAAAACTTGGAGACATGAAAGAGAATTGAAATTGGTCGAGTTGAAAGTGGATTATATCGTCTTCCTGCTCGGGTTGGTCAAGCTCTTACTTCCGCTATGAAGGCTCGAGTTGAGAAGGATTGTTTGATGATAGTGAAACGATGGCATGAGTGTCTTGTCATATCAGTTTTTCTTCTTTGCGAGAGTTGATGCCCGATATTTTTTCAAGGTTATTTGAAGGTGATTTGCAATGTGATGTACGCCAATTTGCAAAGCAAACTCACAACACTTATCCCATTTCTACCACCAAATCTACTCATGCTTTTGATTTTGTTCATTCTGATGTGTGGACCTTCAAATATAAGGAGTGTTGGTGGTCATCTCTACTATATCACCTTTGTTGATGATTTCTCCGAAGTACCTTTGTATACCTCTTGAAAAATAGGAGTGAAGTCCCTAAAACAATCAAAAGTTTCACTAATATGGTTGACACTCAATACAGAGACAGAATTAAGAAGTTAAGGACGGATAATGCCAGGGAATACTTAGGTGGATCTCTATCTAATTTTCTTGATAAGAGGGGCATCATTCATGAAACCTCGTGCACTTATACACTACAACAGAATGGAATAGCTGAAATGAAAAATCATCACTTGTTGAATGTTACTAGAGCACTCTTACTTCAACGAAATGCGCCAAAGATGTTATGGGGAGAGGCCATCTTAACTGCAACCTATGTGTTAAACAAGACACCTTCTGGTGTGATAGCAAAAAAAACTCCCTACTCTATTACTCATCCCGATAAATCTCCTTTCAGTCTGAACTCTCATGTCTTTGGATGTATCTGCTTTCTCCATAACTCTGTACCTGGTGTGCGAAAGTTAGATCCACAAGCTACGAAACACATCTTCCTTGGTTATTATGAAACACAAAAAGAATACAAATGTTATGATTCAGTGGCATGTCACCTTCATGTGAGTAAGGATGCCACCTTTGAAGATGAACCCTACTTTCACAAGAATTTTTCTCAGGGGGAGTATGCCAATATAAGATTTTGAGAAAACTGAGAAGGGAATTTACTTCCTTGGCTATATACATGAGAATATCCATGTTAGGGACGACAGTAAGCAAGATAGAAAAGAAGATAACGATGATAGATGTCGATTTGGTCAGACTTATAGCATGCGAAAGGATGTGGATAATGTGGCGGAGACTGAAGAAGAAATGATATGAAGCTATGATTTACCTGTGGTGGAGTCTGAAGAAGAAATCATACAAAGTCATGATTTCAATCTCTCCTCAAGTTTAGGATATGGAAATTCTGTAAGTAACCCTCTCACTCATGATATTCCCGTTGACAATCCTGAGCCTTCAATGGATGATCGCCCCATTGCTGTGAGAAAAGCTGTTAGAAATGTTCGAGCTTCTACTCGTTATCCTGTGGAAGACTTTGTTGCATACACCAAGATAAGTTCAAACTACAGATGCTTTATCACACCTCTAGATGCTCATCATATTCAAAAAAAATATTAATGATACCCAAAATGATCAGACTTGAGTCAATGCTATGAAAGAAGAAATGTAAGCCTTGGTAAAGAATGATACTTGGAATATTATTAACGTTCCTAATGGTGCTCACCTTATTGGGTCTAAATGGGTATATACAATTAAATATGATGCTGATGGGAATGTTGATCGATTCAAAGCTCGTTTTGTGGCTAATGGATACAGTCGGAAATATGGGATTGACTACCTTAAGACCTTTTCTCATGTTGCTAAGATGAATACCGTTAGGGTTGTTATTTGCCTAGCAGCTCATTTTTCATGGAAAATTCACCGACTAGATGTGGAAAAATACTTTTTTGAACGATGATCTCAAAGAAGTATATATGAAAATGCCGCATGAGTTTGAGAATGATGGTAAGTGTTGCAAACTAAAGAGATCGTTGTATGGACTGAAACAATCTCCAAGAGCTTGGTTTGAACATCTATGCGTGACCATGATTAGGAATGGATATACCCACGTGAATGGAGACCGTACTCTGTTTTTAAAAGGGAAGGTGATAAAAGGTGTATTTTTTTAGTGTATGTGGATGACATTATTCTTACAGGTGATGACGAGGTGGAACTTCTTAAGATAAAGAAAACACTTGCAACTGAATTTGAATGGAAAGACTTGCAATGTTCAGGAAGGTGCTATGCGGTATTCAGTCGGAGGGGTCACTGCATAGAGAGTATGCGGTATGCGGGAGAGTATGCGGGGAGTATGCGGTTTTATGCGGTTTGGTATTTTTTATTATTAAAAATATAAATAAATATTTAATATTATAGTAATATCCTCAGTCGGGAGAGTATGAGGGGAGTATGCGGTTTTATGCGGGAGAGTATGTGGTTTTATGCGGGGAATATGCGGTTTTATGCGGGGAGTATGCGGTTATGCGGGTGGAGCTATTTGGCTTTAGATTAAATAAAAAAAGTTCTATCAGAAAAGCGATCGAGTATGCGGCCGCATAGGGTGTATACTCGGCCGAGTATGCGGGTCAACCTGCATACATGACCATTTCATCATACTCGGAGCGGCAAGGCTACCGAGTACGAGTATGCGGCCGAGTATGCGGCTTACTCGGCCGTTTTTCTGAACACTGAAGACTTGACGTCCATTCTGCTTGATTGTAAAGATATCATGCTGGAGTTGCAGAATCTTCGTCTCATTCTTTGCCTGTGAATAGGTAGCAGCCAGAATATCCCACATTGCTTTTGCAGTGGGCTGATGGAGAATATCATTTGCAATCTCAATTGCTAACATTCTGGATAGCCAAACCTTGGCGTATGCATCATCCGCCTCCTATGAGGCGTTGACCCCAATCTTCTCAGCAGGCTCTTCCTCAGTAAGAATATGTTACTTACCGGTCGACTTCATCATACTCATGAATTGCATTGCCTACAGTTCATAATTTGACCCGTCCATCTTCACAATAAGCGCAGGACCTCTGAAGGCGCCTGTAGATGGAATATATGCCTTGCTTTCTGACATGATGATAATAAAAGACTAAGGTTGTAGAATGAAGATATGGTTGTCTACACTGACATTCACGGGTTCGATTGCATGTGAAGACTCAAGCAACCAAACCCATTAACGTGGAGACGCGGACAAAAGTCTCCTAGATGACGAATATACCCTAGGGTTGGTCGGGCCCTAGGGCGTGGAGTTGCACGCGAGACCTAAGAAGGCCGAAGGGAGAGAGAGGCGGCGCATTGGGCGTAGGCGGCGTGCACAGCGCGCGAGGCGCACGGGGCTGAGGGGCGTCACACGGGTCCGAGGGGCGGCACAGGGGGCCGAGGGGCGGCGCACGGGGCGTAGGCGGGATGCCTAACCCGCGCGGCGCACGCGGGGCTTGGAGGTGGGGGCTAGGGTTAGGGTTTGGTTCGAGAACTACGGTCTAGGACCGTCTCTCTGATACCATGTTGGGAAAAATAAGAGAGATGTTTATTCCATAAAACCTAGGCTCTCTTATATAGGGAAGTAGCCTATGGGCAAATTACATCAAGAGTCCATAATAATATAGAAAACATGAAACAATACAAATAACATAAATTATATCTCTACACCCACTACTTAACTACTACCACACTTTGTGATTACTAGATGTTAGGGTGTTACATTATTAACATGTACCTAATGAAAAGCCCTAGAGAGACAACCGCACCGATCCTTCTGAATAGGATACACCACCAGTTTAAGACCTCTCATAGTCACAACTACATTGGGATGCTGAGCAGATCCACCATTAATGCTTTGTCATTATAACGGATATCCCAGTCTAAGTCTTGTGGCTATCGCCAACTAACCATTTGCCCTCTCTCCAATGAGAATTTCTTCTTGTTGGGAAAAATAAGAGTCGCCGTTTATTCCGTACGCCCTAGGTTCTTTTATATAGGAGAGTAGCCTATGGATAAATTACATTAAGAGTCCGGAAGGAAAAAGGAAATATGAAACGGTACAAAGAATATAAACTAAAACTTCTACACTCCCCCTCAAGATGGAGCATAGATATCTATCATGCTCATCTTGGATAAGTACTTCTGGAAGGAATCCCGAAGTAGAGCTTTAGTAAGAATATCTGCCATTTGATCTCCTGAGCTGACATGGGTTGTAGAGATGATACCTTTCTGGATCATATCACGAATATAGTGGCAATCCACCTCAATGTGCTTCGTCCTCTCGTGAAATGCAGGATTGTTTGCAATAAATAAGGCAACCTGATTGTCACATTTTAGTGACATGGGAAGAGGAACATCTACATGTAAATCTGTCAGGATTGCGTAAACCCACATCACTTCTGCACATGCTTGGGCCATGGCTCTATACTCCGATTCAGCACTAGATCTCGCAACTACTGTTTGCTTTTTGCTCTTCCATGAGACAAGTGACTCCCCAACGAATATAACAAAGCCAGATGTAGATTTTCTATCCTTTGGACATCCTGCATAGTCCGCATCAGCACATGCTGAGATAGTAATAGTGGCCTTCTTTCTGAACATCAATCATGCACCTGGAGATGACTTAAGATACCTTAGTATCATATGTATGGCGTCCATGTGTACCTGGCGAGGTTGCTCCATAAACTGGCTAACTTTATTTACTGCAAATGTAATGTCTGGTATGGTAATAGTAACATAAAGAAGCTTCCCTACCAGTTCTCTGTACCTCCTTTTGTCAACCTCCTCAGTATCATCATCATGCATCTTCATGCTTGGATCCATGGGTGTTGAAGCAGGTCGACATCAAAGCATACCCGTGTCACTTAGCAAGTCAGTGACATATTTCCTCTGAGTCATCACCAGTCCCTGTTCATTTCTAGCCAACTCCAATCCAAAGAAATATCTAAGTACTCCTAGATCCTTGGTAATAAATTCGAGGCCCAAGAATTCTTTTGTTGTTTTTATCCCCTGCATATCATCTCCTGTGATGAGTATATCGTCAACATACACCATAATGACAGTCGTACCTCTGGATGTTCTCTGTACAAAGAGAGAATGGTCTGCATTTGACCTACTGAACCCTTGCTTCTCAAACAGATCTGATAGCTTCTGGAACCAAGCTCTGGGGCTCTACTTTAGGCCATAGATCGCCTTATGAAGCCTGCATACCTGTACACACTCCCCCTCAGCAGCAAATCCAGGTGGCCGCTGCATGTAAACTTCCTTATGAAGATAACCATATAGAAATGCATTTTTGGCATCTAACTGAAATAGGGGTCAATCTTGAATCACAGCAACAGATAACAGAATTCGTAAGGTAGAGTGACGAGCAACATGAGAAAATGTGTCAAGATAATCTACCCCATACGTCTGAGTAAAACTGCGAGCAACCAGTCGAGCTTTGTATCTATCAATACTGCCATCAACATTATGCTTCACGGTAAACACCCACTTGCAGCTCACAATAGAAGCCCCAGTAGGGGCTGGAACCAGACTCCATGTACCTTTCGACTTAAGGGCGGTCATTTCTTCCTCCATAGCTAGACACCATTTACTATCAGTCAAAGCTTCCTGATAATTCTTGGGAATATGCACAGCGGATAAAGCACCTACAAACCTCCTGAAATCTCCTGCCAGACGGTCATATGTAACATGAGAAGCAATCGGATATAAAGCACATGACCTCTTCTGCTTCCTTAGTGCAATCGACAAGTCAAGGTCTGCATCAGTAGTACTAACATCCATGTCATCTGCTGCTTGTTCCTGCTCAGAAACACCGTCAGTCCCATCATTAGATGTAATGTTGTCAGAACAACCCTGGGGCATGTGTGATGATTAACCATGATCATGAGCAGGAGTTTGCCGTCGACTGTAGTGGCGTGGTAGAGGAGGAATCAAATGTATGGGAGGTGGTAATGGTGGTGGCGGTGGTGAGGATGGTGGTGGTTGTGATGGTGGTGGTGATGAGGATGATGGTGGTGGAGATGTAGGACCTAGCTGTGGTGCATACAAGGGTAGAGGAGGAATAAAAATGTCATCATTTTTATCTGATGGCACCAACCTGTCACCTGTAGGAGAGAAAAACATGACTGACTCAAAGAACATGACATCTGCACTGACATAATATCTGCAGCGTAATGGATCATGGCAACGATACCCCTTTTGGGTCCTGGAATACCCGACAAAAACACATTTGACAGCCCTAGGAGAGAGCTTGTCAACCCCTGGAGATAATTGATGAACAAATGCCACAGACCCAAAGACACGTGGAGCTAGAGAAAACAGCTCTTTGTCAGGAAAGACTATGGAGAAAGGTATCTTCTCCCCCAACACAGATGAGGGCATGTGGTTAATAAGATAGCATGCAGTAAGAACCGCATCACCCCAGAATGAGGGCGGAGCACAACTCTGGATAAGGAGCGTACGAGTGACAACAAGGAGGTGGCGGTGTTTTCTTTCCGCGACACCATTTTGTTGAGACGTGTAAGCACATGACGTCTGATGAAGAATGCTATGTGATGATAGAAAATGAGATAAAGTGTGAGTACAGAACTCCAGGGCATTATCAGTTCTCACAATCTTGATGGAAACAGAAAGCACATTCTGCACTTCTTTAATGAAATTCATAATAGTGATGCCCGCTTCAGATTTATTCTTTAACAGAAACACCCAAGACAAACGACTAAAATCATCCACAGCAACCAAATAAAACATGTGTCCCTGATGATCTGGAACACGACTTGGACCCCAAATGTCAATATGAAAAAACTCAAAAGGAGAGCTACTACTCCGACTCTGACGACTCGGGAAGAAGATCGACGATGCTTCCCTAACTGACATGTGTCACACTCAAACGACGACCAGGGTGAAATCTGAGGGAGGACTTGTCTCAGTTTCTGAAACGGGAGATGACCAAAGCGCAGATGCCATAAGTAAGGGGAAACATGTCCAGTAGAATGGATAGATGATGCTCCAGCGTAAGGTGTATGGACCAGTCGATACAGCCCGCCCTGCTCACATCCATGTCCAATCACGTTGCCCGTGAGAATGTCCTGAAACACAAGAGATGATTGGTCAAATATCGCTCGACAATGAAGATCCTTAGTAATTTGACTAATTGACAGTAAGTTCATTGAGAAATTAGGGGGCACGGAGCACATTCTGCAACTCCATGGAAGGTGTTAAGGCCATCTGTCCCTGTCCTGTGATGGGAGAGTGGGTCCCATCTGCTATGATGACTGTCCTCCCGGAGGGAACTTGCCTGTATGATGTGAGGTGGTGTCTATCTCCACACAAATGATGTGTAGCACCTGAATCTATGATCCATTCTGAGGTACGTGAATCCTGGTAAAATGCAGAAGTATGAGTACTACTTGAGAAACTGGCTTCTGCAGTAGCAGCAATGTCAAGGCTGCTCTCTAAAACTAGTGGAGTACTGACTGGTGGCATGATATCACGCAGACGTGATACGAGGTCATCATATCTTGGATCTGACGCTGGGGTAGAACCATGGTGTTGTATCTGTTCTGATGCACATGCAGAAGTATGTGTCTTCTGTATGGCCAATCCGACGACAATAAGTGCATTGTACTCCACGACCACAGCCGACCCTGCCACGTGGTCCTCGTCCACGAAGATGAGATGAATTGCCTCTTCCTCTAGAGGCTGCCATAGCAGAAGAATTTTGCCCAGTAGTAGAAGGGCTCGACATGCTGATACGACTCAATCGCCGAAAAGCCTCCTCCATGGGAGGGATGGTAGCATCTGCCAGAATCTAAGAAGAAGCTGCCTCATATTGTGAGTCAAGAGAGGCTAGAAAGACTCCCACCATCGTCGCATTCCGATATATCTTCAATTGTTCTGGAGTAGCCGTAAGAGGCATGAAACTGTGAAGCTTCTCAAACATTCCCCTCAGCGCAGTGTAGTGTGCATGCATGGGCCGACCGTTCTGCTTTATCATGAAGATATCATGCTGTAGCTGTAGATTTTTTGTCTCATTCTTGGCTTATGAGTATGTGGCTGCAAGAATGTCCCACATGGCTTTGGTAGTGGGTTGATGTAAGATATCATTAGCAATATCTGGAATCAGAGTACCAGACAACCAGACCTGAGCATATGCGTCATCAACCTCCCATGAGGCATACAACCATGTTTTCTCCACTGGCTCATCCTCGTAAGAATATGTTTCTTACCCATCGACTTCATCAGGCTCATGAACTGCATGGCCCATAACTCATAGTTGGATCCATCCATCTTCACAATAGGCACATGACCCTTGAAGGCGCCGGAAGTTGGGATCTCGATCTTACTTTCTGACATGGTAACTGGAGAAAACAAGGATTGTAGACTAGATAAGTCTTGGTCTACACTGACATGATTGGGTTTAGTTGCACATGTAGACCTCTATGCAACCAAACCCATCAACCTTGAAGCTAGTAGAGAGCCCCTCTTTGAGATGACAACCGAACCCTAGGGTGATGCCCTAGGGACCGTGAACAGCAAGATGGTAGCACGCACGGAGGGGCGACGGGGCACTGCCTGACGGAACACGGCCTGGCAGCGCACGACCTGGCGGCGTACGGCCTGGCGGTGCACGGGTTGTGCGCATGGGCAGCGGGGATAGCATGCGAGGGGTTGCGCGCTGTGGCGGTGGCGCGCGAGGAGCGGCTGCGGCGAGGGAACCGACGACGCGCGAGGGGCGGTGACGTGCAGAGGCTTGAAGGTGGAGGGCTAGGTTTAGAGTTTGGTACGAGAGCCCCGATCTAGGACCGCTGCTTTGATACCATGTTTGGAAAAATAAGAGTCGTCGTTTATTCCGTATACCCAAGGCTCTCTTATATAGGAGAGTAGCCTATGGGTAAATTACATTAAGAGTCCGGAAGGAAAAAGGAAATACGAAATGGTACAAAGAATATAAACTAAAACTTCTACACTTCTCAATCAACCCCAACGTTCCACCAACAACATTAACCATTATAATAACATGACATTCGATGGCAATGGTAATACAACAACAACAACAAAGCCTTTTCCCACAATTAAGTAGGGTCGGCTATATGGATTCTTCGCCTCCATTCAGATCTATCTTGGGTCAATCTCGGACTTATATCCAAAAAACTAATATCCCTTCGTATAGTCTCTTTCCAACACTTCTTGGGCCGTCCTCGCCCTTTCTTAGCCAGCTCAACATCCCAACACTCGCATCTCCTAACCGATGCATCAGTTGACCTTCTTTGCAAATGACCAAACCATCTTAAGCGGTTTTCTCGCATCTTATCCTCGATCGGAGCTACACCAACTTTCTTTCTGATTGCATCATTCCGAATCCGATCTTTACGTGTATGTCCACACATCCATCTTAGCATTTTCATTTCTGCTACAGCCATTCTCTGCACATGTCTATGGTTCACAGGCTAACATTCAAAACCATAAAGCATAGCAGGTCTCACGGCTGCTTTGTAAAACTTTCCTTTAATTTTTAAAGGAATTTTCTTATCACAGAGAACAGCGGAGGCTCCTCTCCACTTTAGCCAGCCTACATTTATTCTATTAGCAACATCTCCATTCTCCATCAATTTCCCATCATGTTGCAAAATAGATCCCAGATATCTAAAAGAATCTCTCTTCTGAATATTATCGTCACCAATCTTCACCTCGATTCCTTCACCATTGCTTCCATCAAAGGTGCATTCCATATATTCCATCTTAGCCCTACTTATACGAAAACCTTTAGTCTCCAATGCATGTCTCCAAACCTCAAGCTTCTCATTTACTCCATCTCTAGTCTCGTCAGTCAACACAATATCATCAGCAAATAACATACAACAAGGTAACTCATCCTGAATGTGACTTGTCAACTCGTCCATAATCAAAGTAAAAAGAAATGGACTCAAAGCTGAACCTTGATGTAAACCAATGTTGATATCAAAATAGTCAGTCTTCCCCGTCGAGGTCCTTACACAAGATGAAGCCCTATCATACATATCCTTTATGAGATTAATGTATAGGACAAATACTTGTCTCTTCTCCAAAACTCTCCACAGTATCTCTCATGGGACAGAATCATAAGCCTTCTCCAAATCAATAAAGATCATATGGAGATTCTTCCTTTTAGCTCTATAAATCTCCATTGTTCTCCTCAGCAAATGGATGGCTTCAATAGGTGAGCAACCTGGCGTGAATCCGAATTGGTTTTCTTTTACTTGGGAAACTTGCCTCAACCTTCTTTCGATCACACGTTCCCAAATTTTCATAGTGTGACTCATCAGCTTGATACCTCTGTAATTTGAACAATTTTGAATGTCTCCTTTGTTCTTATAAAGAGGCACCACGATACTCCTCCAATCTTCAGGCATTTTCTTGCTTCGCCAAATAACATTGAATAGATTCGTAAGCCAAGTCAAACCACGCTCACCTAAAACTTTCCATACTTCTACAGGGATGTCATCCGGTCCAACACATTTCCCAGGTCTCATAAGCTTCAAAGCCTCCTCTACTTCTTTTCTTTGTATTCGTCTATAGCATGCACGATTCAAGTAACTTTCACTAGTAGCTAGATCATCCAAAGTGATCTCTCTATTTCCTTCTCCAATGAAAAGTTTATGGAAGTATTGCTCCCATCTAGTCTCTATATCCTTCTGAGTAACAAGCACGCGACCTTCCTCGTCCTTAATGCATCTCACTTGAGAAAGGTCTTTGGTCTTTCTTTCTCTTGCTTTGGCCAACCTAAATATATCCTTCTGGCCCTCCTTAGAGTTGAGATTTTTATACAAAACTTCATAAGCTTTTGACTTAGCTTGCTTACAGCCTTCTTTGCTTCCTTCTTCGCTATTTTATAGTCTGTGACAGTTTCCTCTGTTCTATCCTTAGACATAGCTTTAAAGCAAGCTCTTTTAATTTTTAGCTTCTCTTGCACTCCTTCACTCCACCACCAAGCCTCCTTTTTGACCCGGAGCTCCTCCTTTTGACTCGCCTAGCATCTCTTTGGCTACCTTTCGGATACAAGATGCTACTGCCTCACACATCTCGTTTGCACTACCGCTACAATCCCAAGATAAGTCTTCTAAAACCTTCTCCCTGGAGCTTGATTGCTTCAGTGAAAGATTCCACCACCTAGTTCTAGTGATCTTAGGAACCTTCTTTTTCTTCACCAGCCCTTTTATTTGTAAATCCAAGACTAACAAGCGATGTTGGGTTGTCAAACTCTCTCCAGGGATTACTTTGCAATCTTTGCAACACAACCGATCTCTTCTCCTCAACACAAACTAATCTATCTGTGTTCTAGTTGAGCCACTCTTATAAGTAATTAAATGCTCCTCCCTCTTCTTGAAAAGAGTGTTTGCTATGAAAAGATCATATGCAGTTACAAAATCCAGAATGATTTTTCCCTCTTCGTTTCTATCCCCAAAACCATGTCCTCTATGCACACTTGCATACCCTGAAACATCTTTTCCCACATGTCCATTAAGATCTCCACCTATGCAAACCATCTCTCTTTGTGGGATTCCTTGTAAAATCTTATCCAGATCCTCCCAAAAAGCTTGTTTAGTCCTTTCATCTAAACCAATTTGCGGTGCATAAACTGAGATGATATTCAGAATTTCTTCTTCAAGCACCAACTTTAGCAAAATAATCCAATCCCCAAAGCTTTGCACCTCAACCACACAATCCTTCAAATCTTTATGAACAACCACTCCAACACCGTTTCTGCCCTTATCTTTACTTGAATATCAAAGTTTAAAGCATGTCTTCTCGATCTCCCTTGCTTTCTCTCCAACCCATTTAGTCTCTTGAAGACATAATATATGAATCTTCCTTCTTTCCATTGTATCCACTATCTCCATCACTTTTCTAGTTAAAGTACTGATATTCCAACTACCAATCCGTAACTTCCTTTGCAATCTCTTTTGGACTACTTTACTCGCATGCGTCCATTATGCGAGAACCCTTGCAAATTTTGGACTGCATCCGGGAGGTGATGCAGCAGAACTAGCTTATTTACCCGCATGTGTTCCTCATGCGAGAATCCTTGCAAATTTTGAACTACATCCATGCTGCGATGTAGTGGCCCTTGCTAATTTTTCATTGCATTCGGGCGACGCAACGCGTCGCAAGTAGGGAACGCCCCAACGAAATCTGTATGTTTGCTTAAATCCATGTTTAAAAGATCCGAACAGTTTCGAGATAAATTCATAAATATTGTTCTTAGAAGAACTTTAAGAATACTACTTACGAATTTATCTCTCCTGTGCTGGCTGTCGGCTACCTAACGCGCAACCCTCCTCAATTATCCGGGCTTGGGACCGGCCATGGCTGAGTTCGATGGCAATGGTAATAACCAAAAAAATTATTCCCATATTCACTAGTCATACCACCATCAGATACCTCATGGCAAAGAAGGATGCCAAAGCTAGATTGACCAGATGGATCCTTCTGCTCTAGGAGTTTGATATTGAGATTAAGGATAAGCCTGGAGTTAAGAATGTGGTGGTGGATCATCACTCCTAACTGAAAAATCTTGAGGATTCAGAGCATACAACACCTATTAACGAGACCTTAACGCAGAAGTAATAGATTGAAAGTAAAATTCGCCGACTATCACGAACTAGACGATGGCTGAAACATGTAGCTCAAAAAAGCAAATTAAGGTCACTGATAAATCGATTAGTAGAATGATGATTATAAATAGTTGACTCGATAAAAGGTAGTTGACCGTCTAAGCAAACTATACTACCTACATAATTAGGCAACTGAGGCATAAATTAATTGACTAAAAATTCAAGAGTTAGTTGGCTTAATTAAGTAGCCGACTAAATTTGGCAAATGAAAAGTCATCAATTAATGTTTATGTTTGGTTGTTAAGCAAATAAAATAATCGTCCAATGAAGAATGCATCATGTGAAGCCTTCTTTCACTTTAAGTAGGGTCAGCTACATGGATTCTTGCTCAAATCCATGTTGAAAGATCCGACTAGTTTTAAGCTGGTTGCGGGCTACCTAATGCAATCCCCACAAGGAGGGATTTGAACCGTGGTCTTTTGGGTGGTAGGTACACGACACTACCACCAGACCATTGAATTGGGTTCAATGAAGAATGCATTGATTAACTAAAATGATTTAATCCCATTGATATAAAGGCAATTAACTGAAATTGTTCTAGATTGAAATACCATACTAATCGACTCAAGAGAGTCTAGTCTACTAGTTAAAAGATCAGTTGACTTAATTATTTTGACTTAAACTCTTAAGTGCTTTAAGAGAGTTATAACATTATAAGGTTCTTTTTGCACAATGTATGTAATTAAAGAAAATAAAATAACTAAAAGAGTTTTTCATCTTAAGCTTTACATGAAGGCATCTTGACTGTTATATCTTGACAGTCTTTTAACAAACAAGCACTTGCTTTTGTGGAGAACTACATTTCACCCCATGTCTTCTGTGGCTTTATGACTTAAGCATCTAATCCAGTTTCTCTCTAAATCTTGATAGGCTTTGCAACAAGTTGGTCATGCAATTACGTGAGTATATCTTTCTTGATTTTATTTTTATTTCTAGTTTCTCACAAAAAATGTGGTACTGCTACAAAACAAATAATACAACTACTTATTTGTCATTATCAAAATCAAACTCATTAACACCTACGATGATCAATCAACTTGTATTCGGGTTCATTTAGATAAACATGCATAAACTTGCATTCATGATTGGTTCATTTATTTCAGAACCAAATCGTAATAAAGTTTTAACAGTTGTCATTGATAAGCTTCGTGGATATAATACAGACATTCATGCTGTCAGGAACTGTACAAAAGAAGTCAATACAACAATACCATCATCAATATATGTCGTCTCGGCCATAGTAACAGGGCGTGTACCTGATCGATCACAAGTAGGACGATGGTTGATTAAGGAAGTCCAGATGATCAATTACCAACTGAATAGTGATCAATAAGAGGACGGGATGAAAGGCGTATGATAGATCATAAAGGCATGACCTCAAATTTCAGCGAAATTCGGTCGAATTTCTGTCGAATATCGATATCCTGTCAAAATCAAAATTCGACCGAAATGGCCAAAATGACCGAAATATGGGGGCCCTAGTACAAAAAATGACCGAAATGACAGAAATTTCTGTCGAATTTCGATCGAAATTCCACCGAAATTCTGTTTTGGTCAGTCACCGAAATGGTGACCGAAACCGACATTAAAGGCCTTGCATCAAGGTCAATCAGATCTGACACAAAAATAACTTTTATGATCTAGCATGTTGGTTTGGTTGATCAATATTAGAAGGGAAAAAAGAGGGGATCGATCGGAGCCAAAGACTGATCGAACCAAGATGGAAAAATTATTGATCACGATCACATTCAAGAAGAGCAGAAGGCATCGGTGATTGATCACCTTTGGGGGAGATCGATGAGAACGCCAAACATGCCCCTCTCCTTGAGGCCCAACTGAGTGATCAATCGCCTCTGATAATTGATCACATGCAGTGGCAAGTATGATCTACGCAGTGCAGGGCGATATTCCTCTGCCAAACTCCAAGAGTAGGCGCAAAATGAGCTTTTCCGTGAAACTGCAACCAACCTTGTGTAGGAGGCTTCCACACAAGTGAGGAAGCCATCAATCATGCACCTGATTGCGTAGCCTCAAATTATACTAAGTACATGAATCACCTCCAAAAAGTATCCAACCTTAATGAGATTGGCTTTAATGCCATGTAGACCACAAAGTATCCAACCCTAATTGGAATAGCTTGATACCTATTAGAAAGAAACGACCAATCAAAACTGCACATAAGGCATACAGTCTTCTTCCCAAAGGGAAAATTGCGAGAATATGGCAAGGCAACCTCTCACTTGTAGTTAGGTTTGTGCATAGCTATATATAGGGCTGCTAATCGAACCGAACTGTAACGAACGAACCTATGTTCGAGTTCAGTTCGATAAGGAAGTTCGAAAGTTCGAGTTCGAGTTCAGTTCGATAAATGTTCGTTAGGATAATGTTCGAGTTCGAGTTCATTTAGAAAACGAAGGTTCGAGTTCGGTTCGATAATAGTTCGTTAACAATTTAACTTAACTAAAACATGTTTATATGAACAAGTTCGAAATTGAAGTTCGATAAGAAGCTTCGATAAGAAGTAAAAATAAGAAATTATTCAAATTAAAGTATAAAGACCAATAAACACCACAATTTCTTTAACTCGAAATATATCATGTGTATAAATACCGAGTTACACAAATAAATACAAACGCATATACATATATCGAACTCGAACTTTTATCGAACGAACATATGTTATGTTCATGTTCGGTTCGTTAAGCTATCGAACTAAAATTTGAAGTTCATGTTCAATTCATTTAGAAACGAACGAACATTTTTCAAACTATTATCGAACGAACTCTAATCGAACACGAACATGTTCAGTTCGATTAGCAGCCCTAGCTATATACGAAAATGGGTTAAATAGATCACGACTAAATCCATTTAATAAAAAAGTCGATCTTCTCAATGTTAAAGGGACAAAAACTATGGAGAGAGCCTTTCAGTAATTTCAGAAAAAAACCCAAGGAACTGCTGTGAAAAGAAAACCCTATGGCATGTTTTACTTTGATAGCCTCATAAAAGATGGTTCCCTGCATACATCACGAACAATATTTTAATTTTTATAATGAACATTTGTCATTTCTGGGCCAAATAATGGCTGGGAATAAGTCCAAGCTACGGAGGTCTAGTCTGCTTAGTGGAAAAAATAATAGATATTTCATGTTATTTTGAAGGAAAACGGATATGGCATGTTACCCATCCTTAATGAAGATCAGAAGAATTTTTCATACCACGTTTAGCTTTTACAGCATCAAAATTCTTGTACGTATATCCAACAAAGCTTATATCCTTAGATGTGAGTAGCATCTGCGGGCTCAGTTATAAAAAAAATAAGATCAATAAAACGAACAATATGAAACTACATCAAAAATATATCAACAATAGAATACGAAGGATCAAAAGATGACTAGATACATGCAATTAAAGGTATTTTGACTATAACAAGTTTCTTTTAGAAGAAAGGCCCGGTGTGGTTTGCCTCGTTATTTGAATTTATTTTTTTCTATGTGCTTGCAGACATAATAGGCATCCAGAAAGGTATAAACAAATGCCTGAGGAAGATGAAACGGCAGTAAGCATGCTAAATAAAACAAGAGAAAGGGAAGGCGGGGAGTTGGAGGGTGACCTCATATAGCCCGTCAGAGATTGAGTTCTTGTTACAGGAAAGGGGAGGAAAATTCGCCTGAAGGGTACCTATGGAATCTTATTCCACGGGACCGCCAGGCGAATATATATTTTGTTAACTACCCTAAAGAAGCCGTGACTTGAGGTCACGGCTTTCATAGAAGAAAGCAGTGACTTGAAGTCACGGCTCCCACAGAAGGAAGCCGTGACCTCAAGTCACGGCTTTGGGTTGAATATAGACAGAGCGCGACCCGCCCGTCCCCCCACGCACACAGAACATCGAGCAGCCCGTCCCTCAGCCCCTGCATCCAGCCCCAGCCACTCCACGCCGCCCCAGCCACCCCCTCCGCGTGCACGCCCCCTCCCGTGCCGCCACCTCCTCCCATTCCGCCCCCTCGAGCCCCGTGTCTCCCTCTCGCTTCCTCTTGTAGAGGTGCTCCATCTCATCCACTGTGAGTGAACCCTAGCATTGTGTGTATATTGTCTTTTTTGGTTTTGTATAAGCCACACATTATATACGGAGTGTAATTTTCTCACGTGTATTTTTAATTACTCTTGTTTTTCAAGATAGTCAAAGCAATGGAAGTATTGTGCTTGTGCCATGTTGATGGAAAGATTTGTAGGGACGGCAAAGAAGTCAGATACGAGAGAGGTCGGGTGAAACCTATAAAAATTGGGATGGGTTTGACATTCGATGGATTGGTCGAGATGATTGCAAAATCATTTCGTCTTGACCTAACCAACGATGTGTGTTTCACAAGATGATAGAGAATAATGAGACTTTTTTGGTTGATGTAAAGTATGATGGTGACATTGACGATGTTTTAAACTATGCTGAGATGATGGGAAGCTCCTACAGACCGGTTTTATTTACTGACATTGTATGCACAAGAGCTTCTATGTGTATACATCAAGCTGCGGCGACAGCTCCAAGAACACATGTTATTTCTCGTACATCTGATGTGACCGCGGAGGTGAGGCAGATGTCGACAACAGTAAATTTGGCTCAACCTTTGGGACCCTCTCTGATCTACACTATAGGGGAGGACCACGATCCCGAGATTGATCGTATGATGGAGGATATCCCACAGAACACTGATGATGAAATGGAAAATGATGATAGGGAAATGTTGAACGATGAGAACAAGACGGTACGTGTTGAGTCTGGCATTCCCTTTTATAACAGACGAGGCGGTGATGGTTACATCCGTAACGCTGATGACGTTATGGGAATTCTTGACGGAATGGAAAGTTCAGATGAGTTAAGAAATGGGATGACCTTCAAGTCCAAAGAAGACTTGATTTATTTAGTCAAGTTGTTTCACATCAAGCACTATTACAATTTTGAGTGTGGGTTATTTGTTGTAGCGAGAAGAGCAGGGATTGTCTTTGGCGGTTGCGTGGACATCGTCGCCCACTTGATGGCCTCTTTGTGATTTGAAAATTAGATGCACCACATACCTGCTTGCATCGTGTAGAAAACCAAGATCATCCTCAACTTGATTGTAACTTCATGGCACAGAAATTTCCGAATCAAATCAAAGTCTCACCAGCCGTGAAGGTTTCATACCTGCAGCAATCCATTTCTGATGAGTTCGGGTACATGGTGAGTCGTCGGAGGATATGAGATGCTAGGAGAAAGGGAATAGAGACAGTATATGGTGATTGGGCGGCTTCATACAATGAATTGCCGTATCTGTTCCGTGTATTGGAGACATCAATCCCAAGAACCATGACCGATCTCTATGGAGAACCTGTTGGTGGATATGAGAAGCTATTCAAGTGGGCTTTCTGGGCATTTGGTCCATGTATCAGTGCATGGAGACACTGCAGACCCGTTGTTAGCATTGATGGTACTCATATGTACGGTAGGTACAAGTAGAAGGTGCTCATTGCATGTGGCGTTGATGGAGCAAATGACATCCTACCTCTTGCATTTGCCTTCGTGAACGAGGAGGACGAAGATAGTTGGTGTTGGTTCCTGGAGAGAGTTCGGCTTCATATTTTTGGGGATCGTATTGGTCCAATTTGTGTTATATCAGATCGCGCACCGGGAATTCGTTCTGCCATGGGCGCCCAGAAGTGTAGTTTCAGCCGCCCTATGTGTATTGGCGTTTCTGCCTACGTCATGTTGCTAGTAATTTCAATGATGTCATGAAAAATCGGACAATGAAGAGCCTGGTAATGAGGGCTGGGAAGGCGTATACACAAAGAAAGTGGACCTATTACATGGACAAGTTGAAGGAAATGGACGAGAATACATGGTATTGGTTTGACACGCACAATTTCCCTAGAGATCAATGGACTTTGGCTTTTGATGCTGGACATTGTTTTGGGTACATGACATCTAACTTCTCCGAAAGCTATGACGCTGTATTGAAAGATGCAAGATCACTTCCAGTGGCAGCTTTGGTGCAGAAGACATACTACAATTGCATCCAATATTTCTATGACCGTCATAGTAAGGCAATGTCACATCTTGCTCGTGGTGACCGATTCACCAAATACGGCGTTGATATGTTAAAGAGGTGGATGGATAGGAGCAACAGCCATCGAATCACTCGAATCAGGGGTGCTCCTTTACATTTATATGAAGTCATCACAGGGCAACGGGTGACACGGTTTGGTCTAAAGGGCGGAAGGAAACATTCAGTTCTACTTAGTAACTTGTCTTGCACCTGTCAGAAATGGCAGGTCCACAGAATCCTTTGCTCTCATGCATGCGTTGTTCTAGCACATCTTAATATTGATGTTGATGAATATATGGGCCCGTGGTATATATGGCAGTGTCAGCAAAACATTTATGAAGGTGTCTTCTACCCCATTGGAGATAGGGAGGTATGGTCAACGTTCATAACAGAGAAAATAATTCCAGATCCAACAAGAGTACGATCTAAGGGTCGGCCTAAATCAAAGCAGATTCATAATGAAATGGACATGCGTGAGAATCCTGTCCAACAACAGTGCGGGGCTTGTCGCAAACTTGGTCATAATCGCCGGCATAGTAGCCATGGGCCACCAAGTGTAAACAAATGTGGGTTATGTCAGGAGAGTGGCCACAATAGAAGGAAATGTCCAAACCGTACTACCCGAGGTTGTTTGCTTTTTTGATAATTGCGACTAATTTTTTTACTAGTCACTTCTCTTGTTTAAATTTTAAGAACCATTGATTGATTTGTTTTAAGCACTCAATATTTTAATTGTTGCAGATGGAGTCGGGTCCCATTGATCGATCTGTTTTACATCTACAGGGCTCTCATAGATCTAGAGTTGTTTGGCAGGGAGATGTATGTGCTAAAAAAATTGTACTGTAAGTTTTTATCAATAGGTTTTATTTTGTTATCTGGCGTATTTTTTTGTGAATGCCTTTAGGTTGCGAGATGGTTGAGATGTAGACGTAGAGAGGGCATACTGCGACATTCCCCCATTGATGCACGGATCGTGGAGCATGTGTATGCTGCAGGTTTTGCAGGAGTGATGCATCTGGAGTTCATCTCACTTGATTGGTACTTAATTACGACATTGGTAGAGAGATGACGCACGGAGACTCACACCTTTCACATGCGCCACGGAGAGATGACGATCACTTTGCAGGACGTGGCTTACATTTTTGGATTGAAGATTGATGGACAACCCGTGATTGGGTATACATCATCTCCTAATTGGCCAAGACTATGCGAGAGGCTTCTTGGGGTGAGGCCTGAGAAGCCTAACATTGATGGTGCACGTATCCGCATGACATGACTTGTTGAGCATTTCTCCATACTTCCAGAGTATGCTGATGAGGTCACCATTCTGCAGCACACCCGTGCATATATACTACAGCTATTGGGAAGGGTTGTCTTTCCGGACAAGTCCGGTAATGAGGTCTCGCTGATTTATCTTCCCTTGCTCGAAGACATGGAGGCATATGGACAGTTTTCCTGGGGATCTGCTTGCCTGGCTTTCCTTTACAGACAGTTGTGCATCGCATCCAAGGCTGAAGCAATAGAGATATGTGGGCCTTTGGTCCTACTGCAGGTGTGGGCATGAGAATATTTTCCCCACATAGCCCCCATTGTACATCGGAGTCCCGATTGGGGGGGGGAGCCCCTTAGGATGTCGTTGACGGGCACAATTCGATGTCACTACAGAGCCAACACATGTGGTGCGTCCATATCGAGATATATTTGACCTTCAGACAGCGTCACAGGTATGAAAATAAACCTAGCATGTTGTTACACTAAGAGGGGTTATCCATGATTCTAATAAAATTATTTCTATTTTCGTAGGTTGTTTGGAGGCCGTACACCGCAGATGTGATGCAGATGCTACCTCTGTACTGTTTGGAAGCACCGGATCTACATGTTGCAAGAGTACCACTGATTCATTTTTGTTTGGTTGAGTTATACACTCCAGATCGTGTGTTACGACAGTTTGGAGCAGTTCAGGGGATTCCAGGCCCATGCAACACATGTCCAAAGCTCCACTCGATAGATCTGCGAGGGAAGATCAACGTCGATTGGGTCCATTTCCACGCCAACTTCTTGGAGATGTGGGAGCACAGGAGAGAGTATATTGTGGAGACGGTCCCCATAGTGCCAGGAGGAGATGGGGTGACAGATGAGTACATGAGTTGGTATAACCGTATCACCCGACGGTTTATTGGTAGACACGGGTGCATGATGGACTTTATTGTGAGTAACAATTACATTAACATTTCATTTTCAACATAGATGGAATATGACTCAAGTATGTCTCATTTTGCAGGTATCAAGGTTTGGAGACATCCAACTAGCAAGGGATGATCCAGAACGTGTGGTATTTTTGGCAGTGGATTCTGAGCGGCGACTACTAGAAGCCATCGAGAGACAGTTTAGAGATGGGGCAGATGATGATGAGGAAGCTGGAGGATATGAAGAAGGGGTTTCTGAGGAACCAACTCCTATTGACCGGGGTCATGGACGAGGACGTGAAAGATCAAGAGCTGGAGGTGGTCGGAGGCGACAAGTCGAAGCATCTGTTGCTGATGATTTTCAAACTCCGTTCCAGGACCATTGCATTCCTAATAGCCTATCCACACCAGCCGCCCCGGTGAAGGAGAGGGGTCCTTCTGATGCCGGCCCTTCACGATGCTCTCCGCTTCCAGTACTTCATATGGACGATGTGGGGACACTCGATGGATCCATGATCTCACAGATTGATGAAGCTAGCCAGATCATGCCCTCAAGCCAACTGCAGCCTGAGGCGCTACCGTCGGAATCTGAAGAAAGGCCACATAAACTTAGAGTGTTTAGTAGAAGGAAACATGTGTAATGTATTTGAAAAGTAGCGAAGATCTTATTTGTATCACAATGTATATTGAATGTATATGGAATGAAAACCTTCTTATGTTCTATGTATCTCTTCTTTGGATCAATGTATATGTGTTATGTTTTATGTATGTGTTTGTGTATGTGTTATGTTTATGTATGTGTTTGTGCATGTGTTATGTTTATGTATGTGTTTGCGTATGTGCTATGTAGACAAGTCCCCACCACCATGGGTGGGGACTTGTCGGTCCTGGAAGCAGCCAAAGCCGTGACTTGAGGCTTTGACTTCCTTCAGTGGGAGCTGTGACTTCAAATCACGGCTTCCTTCTATGAAAGCCGTGACCGCAAGTCACGGCTTCCTTGGGGTAGTTAACAAATTATATATTCGCCTGGGGGTCCCGTGGAATAAGATTCCGCAGGTACCCCTCAGGCGAATTTGCTTCTAGGAAAAGGTCTAAAGTTGAGCGTCAACCAACATTTAGGTCGCATTGATTATCAAGGTGCATTATAATGAAAAACACCGGCATCAGAAATGTATTGTGGACGCCAAAACAAGGCAGACATATGCATGTATGCCCCTGTAGCATGTTGTGTCTCCAGAGTAACGTTAGGTGAGACACTACAAAAGCCCGTTTTCATTGGTACTGGTGATATGCAGAAAGGGGAAATATTTACCAGTATTAACATCATTTGATTGAAATAAAGAGATGACTCCACAGTGAATACGATTATCACCAAATATGGCCAAAAAATAACAGCATGCTTCTTTTTGAAAGGCCAGCAACAACATGCTTCAACCACCACCATGGCTTATTTTGCCAAATGCTACTTCGCATGCTGCTTAAACTCAACAAAATAAAGGTTGGAATTCCACCTAGTTGCTGCCATCTCTCGTTGGTGCTGCCTTAAGCACTGTTTCCAATTTTTCACCTTATCTCTTATTATGGATTTGTTTTTATCATGTATTCTTCTCCTTCCCTAACAGCTTTCTTCATAAATATTGTGGACTCAAGTCCATAGTTTAGTTGCATATGCTCTTGATTTGCATATATCAAGTTTAACTATTCCATTCATTTTTTAATCAAATAATTATTCCATTCATGTAGTCTACTTCAGCTATGTTGACAAAACTTCTTAAACCTAGTTATTTGAGAAGTTAAACTAGTAGCTCATATTTAGCCCCAGGTTCGTAATAGACTTGTGATCAAGGATGCAAAAGGTCAGATGCGGACATAGGCGTTACCATGCCCTTATCTATTTTTAAATACGACGACAGATGTGGATTCAGATATAGACGGATACGAAAACTAGGTTTCCATATCCTTAAGAAACATATACGGATGTAAAACGGATACAGGTCGACTACGGATAATATAAAAAATACTCTAAAGATTGGCTTATATTTACATGTATTGGTTGTTTTACGTATAATATAAATATACTAAATATATTTACTTCATAATGGTTATATCAAATATGGTGAAAAAGGTATAAAATTATGTTTTGTATAGTTTTTTTGGCCATAAAAGGAGGAAACACGCTATGGTATCCGCCCCCAAATATATTAATAAAAGGGAAACATAGATACTTACATAAGCCAACACTCGAGGAGAGTTTTGCCATGTGAGATTACGAAAACATTGTGCGGCAAAAAGTGCACTATTCCTGGCTAGCCATAACACCCAAATAGCTGCGAGGGGCAGAAGAAGCTCCCCCCTTGGTTTATGCTTCACATTATAAAGAGAATCCCAAAAGTTCTCAAAACTAGCAATCTCCACCCATGCAATATGTATCTCTAGCCACGTCGTTGAAGTTCTTTTGCAATGAAAGATGAGATGCTCCAAGGTCTGTATCATGTTTTATATAGTTAAAAATAACTTTACAACTATATATATTTATATATATATATTACAGACAAACAGGTATAAATTTTTGGGGGTATCAAAGCGATATCCATATCTTTTAAAACAGATACGAATAAGGATGTTAAAATATGTATAAACAGATACAGAGTCTGTTTGCATCTCTACTTGTGAATATAGGAAAATAACTATGTAATTCAACTTGACTTTTGTTAGTTGAGTTTTTTACGCGATGACCACTAAGATAGTTGTTGATGCAAGTCTCGACAGGTTAAAGACATGATTTGGAAAATATTGTTTTTAAGGATTATGGCTATGTGAAGCGTATGTTAATGATGCAAAAAATTCACACTATAGAAAATCTAGAAGAGGGAGAGGAAGAAGTAGAAACACCCTTATTGTGTGGAACTTGAGAGAAGAAAGTGCGGAGATGCACAAGATGGAGGAAGAAGAACAGAGAGATAATTGGAGAAACTTCAAATTTTAATTTAACTTCAACTGTCCATCTCATAACCCCTTTATGTGAGATAACAAAAATAAAAAAGAAACAAATCCTAATTTGACTCCTAAAATATCTCTAACCAAATAATTAATTAGTGATCACACACGATCTCTTTATTTAAATAAAATTCAAAATTAAGAGTAACTCAAATTGGATAAAAATTAACAACCAACCTAACCCTAAAAATAAATTAATAACTATAATTTGATGGATGAAAAAAAGCTTAATTTAATAAAATCCTAATTTAATAAAATCGGTTATTGGACAAAAACATTAAACAAGCGACAACCATAATTTTGTCATATTTCTTAATTCCAAGTTGGATCAGTTTATGTAGGCTTCACTTGTTGGGATGGGTTTCATGGATACTTTGATTGCATAGGTGAAAAGATACGTAACTATTGCATCTTATTTGGTGTTTGTTAATGGTCGTCCTGAGGGTAGGCTCAGAGTTGTGCACTTGCTCTCCCTTTGTTGTGGTTTTTAATGCACTAGCTATCGTGATTTGGCAAACATTCCAGAGGGGGTTGCTAGTGCACTGGCATTTTTATTCTGTTAGAAAAATAGGAAGTGGAATCGAAACATGGAATAAAGAATAAAACTTGGAAGAACAGCGGGATTTACGTGGAACCCTACTCCGTGAGGAGCAGGATGAAACCACGTGAGAATGCCTCAGAAGGCTGGTGTGTCTATTGCACTTTTCTCAATGGATACAGGAGGTCGGGGGCTCCTTATATAGCCTCCTCAGAGCCTCCAAGTCCCACCACTGATAGATGTGGGACTAAACATGTGGATGGGGTAAATGGATCTCTCAAGGATCCACTTACCCTCCTACAACTCAAATGGCGCACAAGCAAATACTCCAACACTCCCCCTCAAGCTGGAGCATGCAATGCTCAGCTTGGACAAACGGAAAGAAACTTAACTCACGCTATAGGACACTACGGACAATATCAACTCAACGCGCACAACTGCTGCCGCTGTCGAGGACGTTGCTTCTCATGCCGTGCAGGTGAGGAGGATGAACAAGATGGAGTGAGTCTGTTGAATCTCCTCGTTGGAGAGCATATACTCTGAACTGCGCCTGTCAGAGTCACTGCAACTGGAAATGAGTCTCCTCGTCGGAGTACTCTGGCCTGCCACAACATGTGGACAGCTGCTCCATCTCTGAAAAGGGTCGAACTGAAAAAGGCCATGGAAGTGCAATCCTCGTCAGAGTCCACGGTCGCTGGATAATGGAGTCTGAAAGAAGTCTCCTCGTCGGAGAACTGGGTCTCTCCCATCTGGCACCTACTCTAGAGTACCTATGATACCACATGAAAACCCTTGCCCACATGTAGGGTGGAGCATTGGGCCGGGCCAGCCCGGACCCGACCCTGACCCGACCCGCAAAAGCCTGGGCCCGGGCCGAACCCGATGTACAAATGGGTCGGGCCCGGGTCCTCATTTTTCAAAAATATTATGCTCGGGCCGGGCCGGGCCCGAACCCGAACTACAAATGGGCCGGGCCCGGGCCCTCATATTTCAAAATATCATATTAGAACTAAATTAGGGAACATGGATTTATAGTCACAATACATCCAATATTTCCTCCATCCATCAATAGTAATATTATATCGTAACAATACATCCAATATTCATGTGTTATGGATGAATTATATCCATGACAATAAATTGGAATCAAAATGCAACTTCATGTAATCGAAATAAGTGCGGGTTGAGCCCGACCCAAGCCCGAGCCCGACCCGAACCCGAGCCCGATCCCGCGGGCCTTGGGCCGGGCTCGGGTCCTCAGTTTACTGAAAAAAGTGGGCCTCGACCCGGCCCAAGGCCCACAGAAAATTGATGGGCTCGGGCCGGGCTTTCCCGGGTTGGGCCGGGTCGAGCTCAGTGCTCCACCCTGCCCACATGGTATAGGGAATGGTCCTTTACTCTGGAATCCCTATGGCTCACATGAAAACTCTGGCCTGACAACAACAAGAAAAGATGGGGACCATTGCAAAAGATGGCAAACACGTGCTCATCTGAAAAGAACGCATCCATGTGCATGTCTGAAACTGGAGACTTGGAACAAATCTGATGTCGAGTTTGAATATCTCCAAATTGTTGAGTCTGGAAATCTGACTGGTCTGGAGAATATCTGAATCTGTCCTCTGGATCTGGAACAAGACGTGTGACTCTACACAATACTCTCCCATTCTCCCATACTTGTCGAAAAATCAACATCGACAAAGTTGGGAGAAGATAAGATAATACAAAAATATGTGGGGAACCAAAAAATAAATCAGATAAGTCGTTCCATCATTTTTTTCCGGCTTTTCATCATCATTTTTTTAACTTCTCATTCTCACATTTTTCTTTTTTTTCTTTTTTTTTTCAAAATACTTGCGTACGTTTTTTTTTGTTTTTTTGTATGTGACATTTTCTTGAAACAAATACCTCTCTTTTCTTTTGTGGCCTCTTTTTTTCTTGATGGGCTTCCTTTTTTTTAGCCCAACTGGGCCCTTAAACATGCCCCCCTTTTCTCTAATACAAAACAACAGATTTTTTTTAAATAACAAAGGCTATCGGGCCTATCTGGATGCCCATAGACCTTTAGGGTTCCGCTCGCGCTAAGGGTTCCAAAGAAACCCAACGCAGTCGCTGCCTAGAGGGGCCGCCGCCCTGGAGAACACGAGCTCCTCCTGGAGCTTTGTGCTTTGCGCGGGGCCTGGAGCATTGGAGGCCTCGGCTGGATCTCGGGGGAGGCGATGATTCTGTCCACGTCGTCGATGCAGCGCTGAATCGAGTAGATGACAGCAATGGTGATGCTGGGATGATCGGTCGTTTGGGGATGATAGGCCGCACCAGCAGGACTGCGAGGGGAGCGGAGGGGTGACGCTAGCCGCGAGATGATGCAGCAAGGAGATGTTGACCGCAGGTCGAGGTCGGAGGAGCAACATGTTCCTGGGCGTTGCATGGGTGCCTCCGCTGGAGGTGAGGGTTGCAGATCACCGCCGACACGCCGCTTCTTCGAACTCCTGCGCACGGTGTGTCGCTTGGAGATGCGCATGGGGAAGGCATCGCTTGAGGGGACTCCGCCTGAGTCCTGTTGAGGAGGCACGCCACCTCTGATTCAGCCGCTATGGCTAGAGAAGTCAGGAGGAGGTGCATGCCTGATGATCGCCGAGTCGTACAGGATGGGGTTGCGTGAGGATATGTCTGTTCGTGCATGATATGGAGCGCCTTTGCGAAGGAGGAACGGCGCTGCTTGATGATGCGAGAACTGAAGGCTTGAAGGAGCAAGCACAACCAAAATTAGGGTTTCTTTGGAAACCCTAGAACCTCTCGAATATGAATCGATCTTGAATATGAATACGAATGATCTTTAAGAACAATCGAATCTCGAAAAATAACAAATCATGAAATCCTCGAGAATCGAACCTGCTCTGATACCACAAACAACAACAACAACAAAGCCTTTTCCCACAATTAAGTAGGGTCGGCTACATGGATTCTTCGCCTCCATTCAGATCTATCATGAGTCAATCCTGGTCTTATATCCACAAAACTAAGATCCCTCCATATGGTCTCTTTCCAACACTTCTTCATCGCCCTCTCTTAGCCGGCTCAACATCCCAACACTCGCATCTCCTAATCGGTGCATCAACTGCTCTTCTTTGCAAATTATCAAACCATCTTAAGCGATTTTCTCGCATCCTATCCTCGATCAGAGCTACACCAACTTTCTTTCTGATTACATCATTCTGAATCCGATCTTTACGTGTGTATCCACACATCCACCTTAACATTTTCATTTCTGCTACATCCATTCTTTGCACATGTTTATGGTTCACATGCCAACATTCGGATACATAAAGCATAGCAGGTCTCACGGCTGCTTTATAAAACTTTCCTTCAATTTTTAAAGGAATTTTCTTATCACAGAGAACAGCAGAGGCTCATCTCCACTTTAGCCAGCCGGCATTTATTCTATTAGTAACATCTCCATCAATTTCCCCATCATGTTGCAGAATAGATCCCAGATATCTAAAGGAATCTCTCTTCTGAATGTTATCGTCACCAATCTTCACCTCGATTCCTTCACCATTGCTTCCATCAAAGGTGCACTCCATATATTCCGTCTTGGCCCTACTTATACGAAATCCTTTAGTCTCCAACTCATGTCTCCAGACCTCAAGCTTCTCATTTACTCATCTCTAGTCTCGTCAATTAACACAATATCATCAGCAAATAACATACACCAAGGTAACTCATCCTGAATGTGACTTGTCAACTCATCCATAATCAAAGTAAAAAGAAATGGACTCAAAGCAGAACCTTGATGTAAACCAATGTTGATGTCAAAATATCCAATCTTCAAAGACGGGGTCCTTACACAAGATAAAGCCCTATCATACATGTCCTTTATGAGATTAATGTATAGGACAGGTACTTGTCTCTTCTCCAACACTCTCCACAATATCTCTCGTGGGACAGAATCATAAGCCTTCTCTAAATCAATAAAGATCATGTGGAGGTTCTTCCTTTTAGCTCTATAAATCTCCATTGTTCTCCTCAGCAGATGGATGGCTTCAATCGTTGAGCGACCTGTCATGAATCCGAATTGGTTTTCTTTTACGTTGGAAATTTGCCTCAACCTTCTTTCGATCACACGTTCCCAAATTTTCATAGTGTGACTCATCATCTTGATACCTCTATAATTTGAACAATTTTGAATGTCTCCTTTATTCTTATAAAGAGGCACCACGATACTCCTCCTCCAATCTTCAGGCATTTTCTTGCTTCGCCAAATAACATTGAATAGATCTGTAAGCCAAGTCAAACCACGCTCACCTAAAACTCTCCATACTTCTACAGGGATGTCATCCGATCCTACACCTTTCCCGGGTCTCATAACCTTTAAAGCCTCCTCTACTTCCTTTCTTTGTATCCGTCTATAGCTTGCACGATTCCAAGTAACTTTCACTACAAGCTAGATCACCCAAAGTGATCTCTCTATTTCCTTCCGCAATAAAAAGTTTATGGAAGTACTGCTCCCACCTAGTCTTTATATCCTTCTGAGTAACAAGCACATGATCTTCCTCGTCCTTAATGCATCTTACTTGAGAAAGGTCTTTGGTCTTTCTTTCTCTTGCTTTGGCCAACCTGAATATATCCTTCTGTCCCTTCTTAGAGTCAAGATTTTTATACAAAACTTCATAAGCTTTTGACTTAGCTTCGATTATGGCCTTCTTTGCTTCCTTCTTCGCTATTTTGTAGTTTGTGACAGTTTCCTCTGTTTTATCCTTAGACATAGCTTTAAAGCAAGCTCTTTTTATTTTTAACTTCTCTTGCACCAACTCACTCCACCACCAAGTCTCCTTTTGACCTGGAGCTCCTCCCTTTGACTCGCCTAGCATCTCTTTGGCTACCTTTCAGATACAAGATGCTACTGCCTCCCACATCTCGTTTGCACTACTGCTACAATCCCAAGATAAGTCTTCTAAAACCTTCTCCCTGAAGCTCGCTTTCTTCAGTGGAAGATTCCACCATCTATTTCTAGTTATCTTAGAAACCCTCCTTTTCTTTACCAGCCGTTTCATTTGTACATCCAAGACTAACAAACGATGTTGGGTTGTCAAACTCTCTCCTGAGATTACTTTGCAGTATTTACAACACAACCGATTTCTTCTCCTCAATGCAAAGTAATCTATCTGTGTTCTAGTTGGCCCACTCTTATAAGTAATTAAATGTTCCTCCCTCTTCTTGAAGAGAGTGTTTTCTATGAAAAGATCATATGCCGGTGCAAAATGCAGGATGGCTTTTCCCTCTTCATTTCTATCCCCCAAAATCATGTCCTCCATGAACACTAGCATACCCTGAAGCATCTTGTCCCACATGTCCATTAAAATCTCCACCGATGCAAATCATCTCTCTTTGTGAGATTCCTTGTAGACTCTTATCCAAATCCTCCCAAAAAGCTTGTTTAGTCCTTTCATCTAAACCAATTTGCGGTGCATAAACTGAGATGATATTCAGAATTTCTTCTTCAAGCACTAATTTTAGCAAAATAATTCGATCCCTGAATCTTTTCACCTCAACCACACAATCCTTCAAATCCTTATGAACAACCACTCCAACACCGTTTCTACCCTTATATTTACCTGAATACCAAAGTTTAAAGCATGTCTTCTCAATCTCCCTTACTTTCTCTCCAACCCATTTAGTCTCTTGAAGACACAGTATATGAATCTTCCTTCTTTCC
Organism: Ottelia alismoides; assembly: GCA_037367405.1. Taxonomy (NCBI): domain Eukaryota; kingdom Viridiplantae; phylum Streptophyta; class Magnoliopsida; order Alismatales; family Hydrocharitaceae; genus Ottelia; species Ottelia alismoides. The sequence continues at coordinate 187,411 of JAZKJV010002132.1, read as the reverse complement.
ATCGTATCCACTATCTCCATCAACTTTCAAGTTAAAGTGCCAATATTCCAACTACCAATCCGCAACTTCCGTTGCAATCTCTTTTGGACTAACTTCTTTACTCGCATGCTTCCATTATGCGAGAACCCTTGTAAATTTTGAACTGCATCCGGGCGGTGATGCAGCGGAACTAGCTTAATTACCCGTATGCGTTCCTCATGCGGGAACCCTTGCAAATTTTGAACTACATCTAGGCTGCGATGTAGCGGCCCTTGCTCATTTTTCATTGCATTCGGGCGATGCAACGCGTCGCAAGTAGGGAACGCCCCAACGAAATTTATATGTTTGCTTAAATCCATGTTGAAAAGATCCGACTGTCTTGAGGCAACTTCTTAAATAGTATTTTTTTAGAAAAAAAGGTACTATTTAGGAAGTTGTCTCTGACTGTTTTACGCTGGCTGTCGGCTACCTAACGCAACCCTCCTCATTCACCCGGGCTTGGAACCTGCTCTGATACCATGTTAGAAAAATAGGAAGCGGAAGCGAAACATGGAATAAAGAATAAAACTTGGAAGAACAACGGGATTTACGTGGAACCCTACTCCGTGAGGAGCGGGATGAAACCACAGGAGAATGCCTCAGAGGGCTGGTGTGTCTATTGCACTTTTCTCAATGGATACAGGAGGTTCTGGGGCTCCTTATATAGCCTCCTCAGAGCCTCCAAGTCCCACCACTGGTAGATGTGGGTCTAAACATGTGGATGGGGTAAATGGATCTCTCCAGGATCCATTTACCCTCCTACAACTCATATGACGCACAACCAAATACTCCAACATATTTAATGTTCTCTAATACGCTAATGATGTTATTCTTTTTATTGAGGGAGGTCTGCAGAAGCTAGAGGGGTCTCCATGGTTCTTGAAATCTTTGGGAACCTAACCAACCTTTGCATCAATCATGCGAAGTCTGAATTCATTCCGTTTAGGCATTTTTTATGAGAAGATGGTCCCTTATGCATAGATTTTGGCTACTTGTGGGATCGTGTCTCCTATTTATTTGGGACTCTCTTGGACGTATGCTTGTCTAATGTATATTGGATGCCTCTAGTGGAAAGTGTTAGAATTATTATATTACAATTATATTTGTAACCTTTCGGGTTCCGTAACCCTTGACCTTTCAGGTTCCGTAACCCTTGACCCTTCATGTTCCGTAACCTTTAACCCTTCGGGTTCCGTAACCCCTCAGGGGTATTCATGTATTTTTCCTCTTGTACTCTTTAGGGTTTTCTCTCTATATAAGAGACCCTAGCCCTATGGAATAGACATCACATTCTGTCTCTCTTCTCCACATGGTATCAGAGCAACGGTCCTAGACCGGGGTTCTGACCTAAAATCCCCACCGCCACCTTCAAGCCTCGTAAAAGAATGCGTGGGCCCTCTTCCCTGAATTAGGGCCCCGCGCAAGACCCTCCAATCACCTCCAGTGCAGCAACCCTCCCGCTAGCGCTATTCTGCGCTTTCAGGACCTCTTACGAAGGCCGTTAGCCCCACAGCAACCCTCCACGGGTACCGTATGACTCTTTGGAGATCCAAAACTCATCACGGATCGCTTCCAAGAATCCAGATATGCTGTCCATTGGGGGTTTTCAGCCCTTCTTCAAGGGCAAACGTGAGTTTTAGGGCATTTTTTAGCTCTTATATGCATCCTTAGTTGATCACAGGATCGTTTTCTATTTTAAGACCACCATGGCGCCTTCTTCTACCGAGACAAAGCCCTTGGCCACGAATGTTATGGCACAAGGCACTACTATCAAACTCAAGGGCACAGAAAATTACGTGCTCTGGTCTCGATCTTTTATGGTGTTCATTGGTGGTCAGAGGAAACTCTACATTTTGACTAAAGATCCTTTAGATGAAAAGGACAAAGAGTACGACAATTGGCAGACTGACAACTATTTGGTTATCAACTGGATGACCAACAGTGTTGAGGCTCATATTGCCTCAAATCTTCTTTACAAAAATAAGGCCAAGGAAATGTGGGAGGATCTCGAGCAAACATACTCCCAGAAGAAGACGAAGTCACGCCTTGCAGATATTTACAGGCGAATCTGGTCGGCATCTCAGGGTGATTCCACCCTCATCGAGTACTACAGGCATCTATCCAGTCTGTATGAGGAGCTTGCAATATTCCAGCCCTCATGTTGCACCAAACAGATACAAGAGCGTTCTGACTGGCAGGTATACCGCTTCCTTGATGGCTTGCATTCTAGGTACCATGCAGCGAAGGAGCAATTTCTTATATCAGACACACTGCCAACAATGAAGGCCATCTTTGGCCGACTTGAGGAGCTCGAGACATCCGTTGCCCGACATCCTATCTTACCTTCAACGGAGAACTTTGCACACATCGTCTCATCTGGGCGAGGAGGCAGATACGGCTTGCGAGGAGGACGCGGTCGCGATCCAAGTCGTGGTCGTGGACGGGAATCTGGACGAGGCCGTGACTTTGGTCGTGGTCGTGGGCGAGACTCTACTGCCCCATGCACTCACTGTGGTAGGTGGAACCACCCGACTGAACGATGCTGGCAGAAGTTTGGCGTACCTTCTTATCACGCCAATAATGCTTATGAGGATGCCTGTGATGTGGAAGAAGCATCGCCTAGCTCCAGTGGCAAGATTGTTCATCTTAATGATGCAGATTATTCCCGCTTAATGCAGATCCTTCAGACTCCAGGGCCTACTACCACTAGTAATACTACAACTGCTGCTCTGCCCACTCCTTCAGGTACAATAGCCAACTCTGCTATCACTCCTACTCCAGCTTGGATTATTGATTCCGGCGCCTCTACTCATCTCACTGGAGAAGGTAGTTTGCTCACCTCTTCCATACCATCTACCTCTGTGAAGTCAGTTCGAGTCGCTAATGGGACTCAATCACAGATTACTATTGTCGGAACTATGGAATTCTCTTCCAAGCTCCGACTTTCGGGGGTTCACTGTGCTCCTGATTTTCCTCTTAGCTTGTTGTCAGTTCACAAGCTTTGTGTTGAGCTTCATTGTCGTGTGATATTTGATGAGTCTTGTTGTTATTTTCAGGACATTCGGACGAGGCAGATTTTTGGTGGTGGTCATGAGAAGAACGGCCTATATTACCTTGACATACCCTCAGACTCCAATTTTGTTGGTGCTGCATCTATCTCCGAAGATCCACTCCTATGGCATATGCGCCTTGGACATCCCTCTGCCAAGGCCATCTCCATGATGTTTCCTAAACTCTCTGCTCTGAAGCCCTTTCAGTGCGAGGCATGTGAGTTCGGGAAACACCATCGGACTTCGTTTCCTATTCGTACGGAGTCTCGTAGTACTGCTGCTTTTCATCTTGTTGACTGTGATGTTTGGGGACCTTGTCCGATCCGCACATTAAGTGGTCATCGCTACTTTATAGTTTTTGTTGATGATTATAGTCGATCTTCTTGGGTCTATCTAATAAAGGAGCGTTCGGAAATTAATCAAATTGTCCGAAATTTCTTTCAATATGTTAAAACTTACTTTTCTAGCATTGTTAAGATCATTCGTACCGACAATGCTCTTGAGTTAACCCAACATGACTTGACCTCTTTCTTTGCATCCCAGGGAACTGTTCACCAAACATCATGTCCATATACCTCACAACAGAATGGTATAGCTGAGAGGAAACTCCGACACTTGCTAAATGTTGCCAGATCTCTTCTTAGTCAAATGAGTGTTCCTAAACAATACTGGGGAGATGCTATCCTTACTGCAGTGTATCTCATCAACCGTGTTCCTTCATCAGTTCTCAAAGGGGCAACTCATTTTCCTTACTTTATCCTACCGAGTCTCCTTTTCCTATACCTCTGCGAATTTTTGGTTGTATTGCTTTTGTCCATAACTTTCATGCAGCTGACAAATTATCCTCTCGTGCCATCAAATGCGTCTTTCTTGGGTACTCACGTACCCAGAAAGGCTATCGCTGCTATGATCCTGTTGGACGTCGATACTATGTATCTGCTGATGTCACCTTCTTTGAGCAAACAAGTTATTTCACACAGACTGTATGTGACATTCCTCTGGACCTCCCACCTCCACCAATCGTCTATACTCGCCAGCGTACCTCTATACCTTCTACACCAGTGTCTGTACCTTTGCCTGTCCCTTTTCTGCAGGATGATATGACCACTTCAAGTGCTCCCACCACTGCTGTCCCGAATGTACCTGGGGAGCTTCCTATAGCTCTACGCAAGCAAAAAAGGAAATGTACGTATCACCCCATGTCACATTTTACTTCTACAGATGGTTTATCTAGTTGTGACAAGAGATTTGCAGATGCTCTTAATGCTATTACCATTCCAAAAGATCATTTCAGTGCAATGCAAGATCAAGGTTGGCGACAGGCCATGGATGAGGAGATGGATGCACTTACCTCCCGGGGTACGTGGGATCTTGTGTCGTGTCCCCCGGGAGTTCGCCCTGTGGCTTGTCGATGGGTCTTCACGACCAAACAGTCGCCTGATGGTTCTATTGACAGGTTGAAAGCCAGACTTGTTGCCAAAGGTTTCACACAAACCTTTGGAGTTGATTATTTTGAGACCTTCTCGCCTGTTGCCAGAATGGGGTCGATACGTACCATTCTCTCTGTGACTGCCAACAAGGCTTGGCCCATTTATCAACTTGATGTGAAGAACGCCTTTCTTTATGGTGATCTTGAGGAGGAGGTCTACATGATGCAACCGACGGGGTATGTAGTCGAGGGGGAGCATGTATGTCGACTACGCAAGGCCATTTATGGCCTGAAGCAGAGCCCAAGGGCATGGTTTGACAGGCTCACTATGGAGATCAACATACTTGGTTTTCAGAGGACAACATCTGACTACTCTGTCTTTGTTAGACGACGGTCTACTGGCACGATCATCCTTGCTGTCTATGTTGATGATATGGTTATCACAGGAGATGATTTAGATGGTATTCAGGAGACCAAGGCCTTCCTCCAGAAGGTCTTTGTCACGAAAGATCTCGGCCAACTTCGTTATTTTCTTGGCATCGAAGTAATACGCACTACAGAAGGGCTCCATCTTTCACAGAGAAAGTATTGCCTCGATATTCTGACTGAGGCAGGACTTCTTGGATGCAAGCCATCTGGCATCCCTGCAGAAGTGAGAAAATATTCAGCATCTACTGATCCAGCATTTGAGGATGCAACACGATACAGAAGCGTAGTGGGAAAATTACTCTATCTCACTGTTACTAGGCCGGACATATCATATGCTGTGAGCAGAGCCAGTCAATATATGGAGAAGCCTCTTTACAGTCACTGGCAGGATGTTCTTTTGATCCTTCGATATTTGAAGGAATCTCCCGGACGTGGACTTTTCTATGGGGTGAATGGACACACTAATATCTCCGCCTATACAGATTATGACTATGCTAGCTCTCCTGAGGACCGCCGATCCACTACAGGATACGCCATGTTTGTTGGGGATAATCTTGTCACTTGGCGAAGCAAGAAGCAGACAGTGGTATCCAGATCTAGTGCGGAAGCAGAATACAGGGCAATGGCTCAGGCCACATGTGAGATCATATGGTGGCTTGTTTCTTTCCTAACAGAACTTGGCATGTCAGTCGCCACTCCTGTACCCTTATACTGCGACAACAAGTCTGCCACATACATCGCCACCAATCCAGTTTTCCATGAGCGGACAAAACACATTGAAGTTGATTGCCATTTTATTCGTGATGCGGTACGAGAAGGACGAATCAGCACTCCACACATCTCCACTGAACTTCAACTTGCAGACATCCTCACAAAGGCTCTTCCAAGGAAGCGTCTAATGTACTTAGTATCCAAGTTGGGCATGATCGACAGATATGCTCCAACTTGAGGGGGAGTGTTAGAATTATTATATTACAATTATATTTGTAACCTTTCGGGTTCCGTAACCCTTGACCTTTCGGGTTCCGTAACCCTTGACCCTTCATGTTCCGTAACCTTTGACCCTTCGGGTTCCGTAACCCCTCAGGGGTATTCATGTATTTTTCCTCTTGTACTCTCTAGGGTTTTCTCTCTATATAAGAGACCCTAGCCCTATGGAATAGACATCACATTCTGTCTCTCTTCTCCACAGAAAGGTTGGAGTGTAAGCAATTTAGTTAGAAACCTACTTGTCTTTCTCTCGTTTATAGTTAGTGTGTACTCCTAGAAGTGGGTCCCTTGATAGTCCAATGTTCTTAGTCTCTACTAAGGTTTCTCTTATCGATTGTAATCATCTAGAAGTTGTGATGAGGAGATTCTTTTGATCGAATTCAGGTAAGGACTCGAGGGGTGTTCCTTAAGTGGATTGGAAGTCTTTGCTACAACCCATGGATAATGGGGGTCTGGAAATATTAAAGTTCAAGGGGATGAACAAGGCTCTCCTTGCGAAGAAGGCAGTGAGGCTTTGAGGGAGGGATGATGATCTCTTTTGCAGGTTGGTTTAAAACATCTATGATGTCTCCTTTGTTGTATTCATTGACTCGTGGTTTGTTTGTTGTCTTACTTCATTCTGAAGGGATAGATACTATGTGCTTCCAGATATTTTGAGCAATTTTTGACATATATTGGGTCATAGGTCCTCTTCCTCCCTACTTAATTGTGGGAAACAGCTTTGTTGTAGTATTGGGTGATAGGTCCTCTTCCAGATTTTGGACCTTAGTCTGGGCATGAATCCATCTTTGATTGTTAGTTAAAATTATTTGCTTTAGCAACAACACCTTTTAAATCCATTTTTTATGACCAGAAGTTGCATGAGTCCGTTTGAAATCGCTCATTACATTGATTTGGTACTAGAAGACATTTTGAAATTGCCTTTGCATGCTTCATTTTTCAAAAAAACCAAAAGAGTCGTCAACTACATCTATGTACATGGTTGGGTTTTGTTCATGATCAAGGCAAAGATTAGGGAGATTTGGTCCGACCTGCCATTACACGTTTTGCTACGGTTTTCTTGACATTACAGAGATTGAACTTTGTTAGGGACTCCCTCGAGACATTTTTTACTTCTTATGAATGGAAGAGGAGCCCCTATTCTTCCAAGCCCCAAGGGCAAAGTGCATGCAACACAATTGTGAGATGCAAATCTTGTTGGCCCGACGTTGCCTTTGTGATTAGTACAACCAAACCTTTGGTCATGATTTTAAGGATGGTTGATTCCTAAAAACATTCCCAAATGGGATTCATTTATGAAGCCATAGACAGAGCCAAGGAGGAAATTGTGAGTGCATTAGGAAATAAAGAAGAAAAATACAAACCATTTTGGGACATCATGGATGCTAGGTGGGATCGCCAACTTCATACTCTTTTGCATGCTGCTACATGCCTACTTTCTCAATCCCCAATATCACTACGAGCCCTCATTTTTCACGCACACCGAGATAAAAATTGGATTGTATGCTTGCATGAAGAGGTTGATAAGTGATCCCCCGGAGAGGGAGAAAGTAGATCTACATATAGATGCTTTCAGGAGTTCATGAGGCTTGTTTGGATATTTTGATGCTGTGAATACACGCAAGAAAAGGAGTCCAGGTGTGTATATCTCTGATCCTTTAGATCTGTTATTCTTTGCTTTTTATTATTGAGTTTAACCATATATTATGGATTTATGGCCATCATCAGTTGACTGGTGGAGGGCTTTTGGAGATGATACTCCTGAGCTAACCAATTTTGCCATAAAAATTTTGAGTTTGACATGCAGTGCATCTGGTTGTGAATGCAGTTGGAGTTTATTTAATCAGGTAGTATTTTGACTAGAGTAGATGATTATCATATTTTCTAATTGCATATGTTATAAGCATGACCATGTGTATTGGGTAGGTACATACGAAGAGGAGAAATCGACTCACACAAGCAAAACTCAATAATTTGGTTTATGTGATGTTCAACTTGAAGTTGAAGCAGAGGGAGGTCAAGAAAAAGACTATGGAGGATCTATGCTTGGAAGATGTCGATTCTGTTGATGAGTAGGTTTCAGAGCTTCAGACATGTGAATACAGTGCATATCATGAGCTTGATGCAAGTACTCTGGAGGAGGATGTTGAGGAAGCTGAGGAAGAACAAGATGAGCGATGTTAAACTTATTTCATTAGAATAAAAATATAATATACTAACAAATAACAATGGTATTGTATAATATAGACAAAGCTATGGTTGATATTGATGAGGACGAGGTTCATACTGGAGATGATGTTAGTGATGGAGATGATGAAGAAGAAAATTTAAACCACACGGATGATTCATTGGATGATCCAATGAGCAGTAGTGAATCAGAGGATGATAGTCTTGCTGCCGATGTTAGAGCTCAGGCAATGATTAGAAGATCTTTACGAGTCTACAAGACAAGAGCATCAATTGACAATTGGCATTCTACTTTTTGAACTAGAAATAGGATTTGAAATCTGGAAGTTGGAACTTATTGTGTTTCATACTCTCTACTTTGTCTTGTGTTTAATTCTAATATTTGGTACACTGCAAGTCTACAGGTCTAATACAACCATGGATTGCATTAGAATTCCTTTACTTGCTTTATGCTTCAAGATATGTGTTATTGTATTGCTCTCTTAATATTTATATACTAGAATATGTTAGATGAGTAATTTTTTTGGGGAAAACTGAGGCTTACGCCTCGACCGCCTCGAGACTACGCCTCGCCTCGATTCTGGTGGAACCGCCTCGTTCCACCTTTCGTTTTTTCAAACCTTGGTCATAAAGTGTATCATTGTAATTCTTGAATTTTCTGATGATATATATTTAATTTTGGGATTACATATTTATTTAGTCATGTATAACATGATTAATTGAGGTCATGATAATTGTATTAAATATGTATTAATATCATAGGTGGCATTTATGTTTCCAACAGTAGTTAGCCTTCATTTACCCAAAAGAAAATGTTTGAAAATGACCACCTGCTTTTCAAAATGAATAGTTGTCTCAATAGACTCGATCTTTAAAAAAATCATGATTAAGTTTTGAGTCTGTGTACATGATGTACCATAGACAACTGGTGTAGCTAAACCAAAGACGGTTGAAAAGGAAACATCAGAAACAAGATTTTAGTGTTTGGAGTGAAGGGTTACCTTTCTATAGGGTCCCGACCCCGTTCGTGCTGGTTCAGGATGTTCCTTCTGTGATGCAAGCCAAGAAGAAAAAAAATCATATATATACAGAGAAATAATACAACAAAATTAGCTTAACAAATTTTGTAATTTGCAGGAAAGAGAAGTTTTCCACAGTCGATATTGTATAATGCTCACGCACGGAATAAACAGAAAAGAAAGCAACAAAGATCATCCATCCATAAACAACTTTCCACGGAAGAAAAATCGCAGGCATACCATATGAATAGCCACAGTGATTGGTACTGGTCTATATAACTATTGAAAGAGCAGTATTCTATTATAAATGAATGTGTGGCATTGTTGCTTAATAAGCACTAGATACTGAGCAATAGAAAAGGTGATATGTAATATAAATAAATGTTTAAAAATATCTATAAAAGATATTTTAGAACCTAAAGAGGAGAAAATGATTTATATAAGGTGTACGGATGCAAAAATATATCTGGTGGGAAAACTTTTCGGAGGAAAACAAGGGATATCATATCGGGAAGAAAAGAGTAAAGCTATAAAGAGAATAATACTTCATCGAATTTCATGAAGTTTTGTGTATCTAGTTCTCCATTCACTTCGGGCTTAAATGCAGCCTCCATTTTATAAAGCTTATCCCATGCAATGCCCCTGAACCAAGGATGGGCCTGAAAATACCAATACATTCAAAACAAAAAATTTAAGTGTTGAAAATAAGGCTAGATTCAAACCACAACGATACTTTAAACCTACTTTAATGTTATCTGCAGCTTGCAGTCTATTATCAACATCACATAATAATCTACAGATGAGATCCTTTGCTTCAGGTGTCAATCTTGAATCTTCAGGAAACTTTAGATGATTTTTCCAGTGTACTATCTGAAATAACTCAAAGCATTGCACGAGTATAACTATGGTCTGTTTGAAGACAACTCGTCACAGGATAAGGCATAATGTATAGAAGCCCCTGAGCTGTACCTTTCTGCATGTGGTTATCGGATCATCGGCATAAAATGGAGGGTAACCAACAAGCATCTCAAACATTATTGCACCAAGCGACCACCTAGGAAGAAAATGTGCCTAGATAAGATGGTGATAGGTCCTAACAGTTCACTAATTTATGTAATGAAATGCATGCCATGACTTAAACTAAAGGCATTATAACAACAACAACAACAAAGCATTTTCCCACATTAAGTAGGATCCCACTTAGACTAAAGGTATTGCAAAAACAAATTCCCTAATGTCAATATTTCTTCAGGATAATCTTTTTGATGATATCCACTTAAATAAATTGATGGTAAAGTGGCCTACCATTTAAAAGTTCGGTATTCAAATCTTACCTATACCAGAGAAGAAGGAAAATAGATAATAGCAGATGTTACGTTGATGGTATCATTTAAAGAACACAAAAAAAGAAACAAATGTGAGTATGTGTTTGAATTTTAATAAGTCCATAAATTTTAGATTTTAAGTAATAAGAAAGTGAGTTTAGCTTCCTCAGGTTTAGCCATTTTAAAACTAAAAAAATGAAAAAACAAACGTATATTGAAATCTTAGGTATCCACGTTAATCTCCTTTTATGTGGGTCAGACTCCCAATGCGTCTACAGGGCCACTTAGTTCCAAGGCATAACTTCTTCCTCCCTCTTTAGAAATGGAGATAAGATAAATTCCGAGCTTCTAATGTGTGTAAATTAAGAAGTAAGTCAAAGTAGAGTTCAGGATACCATCATTTAATTCTTTAATTACCCCGCTATCCTGCACGATAATGAATAGAGAATCTAATTAAGAAATTATGATTACGGGAAAGAAAAAGGACTACGCTTAACTTTTCCTATTTTCTTTTTTTATTATAATACTATGAATTGAACAAAAACGTGACCATAACCATATAACCTTTTAACTGCTCGGTTCTCCTCTCTAAGACTCCAACGCATTAAGTCACCATTTCAATTCCTGCATTTTCTATTATTAAGAAAGCTCAATGCACCGTTATTTTTGGTTGCGTCAAGCGAATGGAATATAGAAATTCTAGGAAGGTAAATTTATATGTGATTTATTCATCCATAACCCCATTGGGGTATCCATGATATCTTTTGTTTTATCATGAGAACAAGATAGTCCCACCTAAGGAAATCAGCACAAGCACAAGTACGTTGAAAATGAAAAAAAAATGATAGGAAGGAGAACTGTGTATATGGTAGTAGGGGTGTCATGAAATATCGAGCTCGATGAACTCGACTAGGACTCAACTCGATAAGAACTCATGATTCAAGCTCGAAAGACTAATAAGTTCGAGTTCATGTCGGATAATGGACTCGTTATCCTTATCGAATCGAATTCGAGTACAATGATATTCAACTCGATAACTCGACTTGCTAACTCAATTTCGATCATTAATTTTTATATTAAGAACTTACACGACACGTAGGCCACAATTGTTCGTAATTGTTCTTTTCCTATCTGCAAGGACAGATTTGGGCGGGTGGCAAGGAGGGGCATATGCACCCCTAAATTTTTGAATTAAATAATATGTACTTAATTATTTCCCTATAGATTCCTAAGTATAATACATCCTTTGGATTTTTTGAGAGTAAAACTCATACATGCCCCCCACTCCTTCGTTTATCTAGGGGGGGAAATCAATCTTTACCAATAGATAATTACCTCGGATAATTCTTAACTTGATCAACTTATAATGGATCTCAACCCTAACTATCTTATTAGATATCAATTTTTTTTACAAATTATAGAATAGGTTGGTTTTTCATCTAATCTCGGTGGTAGATACAAGATACAAGGTTTAATTCTCAATCTCAAAAAATTTAAATTTTCTAAAAAAGATCATTTATTGTCAAGTTTCGTAACTTAATCATTGGTCCTATTTATTATCAAGGCGGTAAAATGTAAGACCTTTAAGTATAGGAAATCACTAATTCTAAGTTTTAGACATGATCCATTATCCAAATGAGACAAACAACCATTATACCTTGTAGTACTCGTCGTGACCTTTCTTATGAGCCCACGAACATCAAATTGGAGTTCGTATGAAGAAGTTATAGGTAAAATACGAACCATTTACAACTTTCTGAACTGGGTCCGAATCCAGATCTGATTAGGCTCAAGCCTATATAAAGAGGTCTGCCCCTAAGTGGTTTGGCTAATCATACCACTTAGCCTCGCTAGAGCTCCGCCCACTTTACCGGAGCTCCACTGTTGGACAGATTTGCGATGGCCGGTCGAAGATCCGAGGCATCGATGTGTGAAGATCTCAGAGCGTGGAGTCACGTAGTGGGCGTGACTGCACGCTAAGCATCGCGGAACATCCGTTCCGGACGAGGGAGTATCATGGGGGATGAATCCCAAGTACGATTTTAACCCTCCATTTGCTGCCAGATGCACACATTTTTTATACCGTTAGATTGCGAGGGTTATGAGCTATCCATTGCCAGAATTTTTATTGCATTTTGTCACAATTTTGGGCATGACAGGCAACTTACCGCATCACGTTTTCGGATTTTTCAGTCAATCAATAGCCTACATATGTGATCCAAGCATGTATTTGTCATGTAGGTGTTAACATGAACACAATGATTAAGTCGAATCATCGATCATAGCATTTTCGTAGGACATCGCCGGAGCGGTTCCAACCATTGTCCAGGTATGATTGAGAATAATTTTTATATGACCGATCATGCTTGATCGATCATGCCAATTAGTTGATTGATCACTTGGCCCAAATGATAGATCATGATAGCTTTGTGATCGATCATTAAAGTTGAATAATCAATCATTTTGAAACTGTGGGCCTATTTAGGCCTTAAATTTGATGAAATTTGATTCTGAAAATGATGTAGATCATACAACAACAACAAAGCATTTTCCCACAATTAAGTACGGTCGGCTACATGGATTCTTCGCCTCCATTCATATCTATCTCAGGTCAATCTCGGGCTTATATCTAAAAAACTAAGATCTCTTCGTATAATCTCTTTCCAACACTTCTTGGGTCGTCCTCGCCCTCTTAGCCGGCTCAATATCCCAACACTCGCATCTCCTAACTGGTGCATTCGTTGAACTTCTTTGCAAATGACCAAACCATCTTAAGCGGTTTTCTCGCATATTATCCTCGATCGGGGCTACACCAACTTTCTTTCTGATTGCATCATTTCGAATCCGATCTTTACGTGTGTGTCCACACATCCACCTTAGCATTTTAATTTTTGCTACAACCATTCTCTGCACATGTCTATGGTTCACAGGCCAACATTCAGATCCATAGAGCATAGCAGGTCTCACGGCTGCTTTGTAAAACTTTCATTTAATTTTTAAAGGAATTTTCTTATCACAGAGAACAGCAGAGGCTCCTCTCCACTTTAGCCAACCTGTATTTATTCCATTAGTACCATCTCCATCAATTTCCCCATCTTGTTGCAAAATAGATCCCAGATACCTAAAAGAATCTCTCTTCCGAATGTTATTGTCACCAATCTTCACCTCAATTCCTTCACCATCCATCAGGATCCCTAACATTTTCTTCATATTTTGATGACGATCTTCATCATTTGAAGACAACATGAACATAATAAAAATAATCTTCAAGAATAAATTCACAAAATGAATCCGTTATGACACCATGTACAAAACGACAATGCAGAAGCATAATAAGATATAATAATGATCAAGAACCATGAAGAACACCGAGATTTTACATATAACCCTACTCCATAAGGAGCGGGATGAAATCACGGGAGAACTGCCTCAAAGGGATGATTTATATATTGAATTCTCTCTCTCTCCGAATATAGGCATGGGGTTCTTATATAGATCCACCATAATGACCAAGTCCCACTAATAGACGATGTGAGACTAATACAATGGACACATACTCTAACAAGAATGAATGAAAAGTGGGGACCACAAGTCCTATCAACTTTATCAAGTCATGCCTCATAGACGAGCGAACCCCGATCTAATGACAATGCAAAAAGCATTGGAAAATATGTTCTCAACAAACCGCCAATAAGCTAATAATCGGTATAAAATCTAAAAGAACAACCACCAAGAATAGGCTTCATCTTAGCCAACATCTCAAGGAAAATAAAAGGACTATGGATCATCTTAGGAGGTAACAGCACTGAGATCTCATAAATGCTTCTGACTAATACGCAAAGCAGATCCATACCATTACCCCAAAGCATAGAGACCCACTTCACCAAAAGGACCTCTTAAGAAATTGGTCTTTAGTTTTAAGTCCTCTTGTCCCAATTTGGCAACAAAAAAGGACTAAATGTTTAGTTGTTTAAAAACAAAGTTCCCCATCAAGAGCTCGCCAATTACCTGCATCATATCAAGACCGATCACTTCGCAAAATTCCTTATAAAAGATAACCGACAACCTATCTAATCCTGACAAATTTCACCTTTTTCAATGTGTCTAAGGTAACCTTGACCTCCTTTCTACGATCAGTCTAACCATGTGGCCATGTTGGTCCTTTAACAGCTTGTCGGATGACTTACTACACCACTACTACTCTCTACATAGTATCCTTGACATGAAACATCGAAAATGGCTTATTAGTGCCACCCCAACCAACCTCTGACCCGGAACCTCAATGTTCTCCATGTCTAGTCTCTTGTTAGTGTTCCTTCTCCCTTTTCTAACTGTTTCAAGATGAAAGAGGTGAATGTTCGCATTCCCCCTCTATAAATCTGGACTTACGTTGCCACTAGACAGTTCTCTTCACGTCCTCTTTATTAACCACCTCAAGGTGTCCCCTCTCCACATCCACCTCCTGCATAGATAATGATCTCACATTCTCCACCCTATCTAGCTATTCAACTACTTGTTGCACCTTATGCCTCCATGTCCACATATGGGCCTTCAAGACACTTCAAAGACTTGAGCCTAGCTGCCAAGGTCTTAATGGTTGTGCCCTCATCCTGGACCTCTCTCTAGTGCTTTTCCACTATCAGTTGAAAGCATGCCTCCAACACTCACTAATTAAAAGTAGGTACATATACTCTAAAGGTGTGAAATTTCCTACGGCAAGAATAGCATGAATGTTAAATGTGTCAGAATCATGATGAAAGGAAGAGAATAATTTTTACGACTTCACGACTCTGATTCTCATGTACAATTTCAAGATAATACATGCGCCAACTTCGACATGGGCCATTCGAATACTCGTTCAAATAAGAAACTAGAACATAATGTATGCAGTTTAGCCCAGAAGAAAGACTATAATCCCACATTAAACTAACCATACCTTCTATGAAGGAGATAAATTCACGGATAGATTTATTGGTTTATCACAACATCGAGAAAACTGACAAGCAAAAAACACTAGAATTTACAAATGGCAAGCAAGAAATGTATCCATGAGAACCCCATTACAAAAGTTATAGACATATCCAACAAAACGAACCAGTCACATTCCATGCCATAGCCTTTTTTAAGCAAAACTTCTGGAGCAATATAGTCCGGTGTCCCCACAGTTGAGAAAGCCTGGATAGTAAAAAAACAGCAGTCTCGTCACTTCTTTTTAAAAATATTCTTGAAGGAATTACACACACAAAAAAAACTATTTAACATCCCAAACTGAAAGATGCTGAAAAATGGTGAGGCAATTTGAATAAAATGTAAGAATCAATCAATCAAAAGGACATTTACCAATTTCCGTCGATTAATCTGCCAGTGCTGAAGTTGCTCCTGACAACTTCTCCACCTGCTCCCATTATCCGTACTGGAGAAGTTGCCATCATTATCCATTGACTCTTTCATATCTTCATCTTTTATAGGCTCATTTTCACTCAAGGGTGATAAAGTTGTACAATCAAGAGGTTTGCAAAGTCCAAAGTCTGACAATTTCATGTGACCATGTTCATCCAATAAAAGATTATCTGGCTTGATATCTCTGACAAAATTGCAGGTATAATACTCCCGAGTCAGCTACATCTAATTGAAATCATTTGAAAAAAATACACAATTGGAACTATTCAGTTGCAATATTGCGAAGTGGATAAGAAACCTGTGGATATAATTATGCTTGTGAATGGATTCTATGGCAAGTACAGTTTGTGCAATGTAGAATCTTGCAACATGTTCTGTTAAAGTATCTTCTCGGATGAGCAGAGTCATCATATCCCCACCAGGGAGATATTCCATTATCAAATACAGGTATTCAGCATCTTGAAATGAATAATAAAGTTTCACAATACAATCACTGGCAACTTCAGCGAGCAAATTTCTTTCAGCTTTGACATGTTCGACCTACCAAGAACACAACATACTATATCGAAACATGAAACAACAAGAATATATCAAACTAACCAATTGTAAAATAAACACAAGTACTCTTCAGAATCCAGGAAATAATCTCTCCAACCGTCAGATTTTCTTTGAGTGTCCTCAATTTCATTCAAAATGAGCAACATTTGGATTGCGGAAGAATATGGTCATTGGGTCTCCTTTATAGGAACCATGTTCATATTCATCTTTGTTAAATTTTAAACATCATCAAATGAGTCTAAGTTTAGAACGACTAAGTTATTTCTCACATTATAACAAATGGCAATTTTATAACTATTGGGACTTCAGGAACAGTCCTTATTTGCGCAAAAAAATTGACAGCAGAGAGAGAGAGGATACCAAAGAGGAAATGAATGTCAATTGTAGAAAAATAGAATGCGGAAGCGGAATCGGAAATAAAGATAGAACAATAAAAACAAATATTTTAACGTGGAACCCTACTCCGTGAGGAGCGGGATGAAACCACGGGAGAAGCCCCTGAATTGGGCGTTTCTTCTATTGAGTTTCTCAATGAGTACATGGGGTGGGGCTCCTTATATAGCCCCACGGACAGACCCAATAGTGACCGCTCCCCCATGTGGTACTAAACACATGGGTGGGCTCTTTTCTTTTCCAACACTCCCCCTCAAGTTGGTAGTTGGGACAGCTGCAACTTGCAATAATAAGAAAAATATTCATCATTACATCTTGACTTGAAATCACCACAATAAACGTATGTTTTCGCAACTGGTAGACAAACCCGCTTGCTGACGGGTATATCA
This sequence comes from Ottelia alismoides, assembly GCA_037367405.1. Classification (NCBI taxonomy): domain Eukaryota; kingdom Viridiplantae; phylum Streptophyta; class Magnoliopsida; order Alismatales; family Hydrocharitaceae; genus Ottelia; species Ottelia alismoides. Next base: position 170,224 of record JAZKJV010002132.1, on the reverse strand, counting down.
GGTCACCGGAACGTATCTCTGTCGTGCCTGGAAGGTCACCGGACTGTCTCTGTCGTGCCTGCATGGTCACCGGATCTCTGTCTCAGTCGTGCCTGCGGGTCACCGGACTTTGTCTCCGTCGTGCCTTGAAGAAAATAAATCCAGTGCGGAGTCGATGTCGAGGATAGAGACACCACGACGAAGATCGATGCACAGTGAAGATGGCTTGATATTCTGTGAAATCCGGAGTGTTTGGTCTGTCAGTCAGATGTCATGAAGAATATGTCATTTCTGACTCCCCCTTTCTCCCATACTTGATAGAATAAAGATCATGAAACATCAAGTTGGGAGAAACCAATTTTTTTTAATCATTCATTTTCATCTTTTTTTTTGCACTTCATCCTCTTTTTTTTTCCAAAGCCGTTCAACATATTTTTTTTACGGCTTTTTTTTCAAATCTTTTTTTTTGAAACTTGCGTACGATTTTTTTTCATTTTTTTGTACGCACTTTTTTTTTATTTTTTTTTGTTAGCATATGCGTACGGCTTTTTCTTGTACGCGCCTCTTTTCCCTTTTTTTGCAAACATCTCTCCTTTTTTTTTGAACTTGCAACCTCTCCCCTCTTTTTTTTTGTTTAACATAAGGCCCCTCTTGAGCTCTAATATACAACCCCACTCTCCTTTTTCACCAGTTTTTATTTTTTTTTGTAAATAGTCCAAAAAGGCTCAAACATACACCCCTTTTTCAATTTTTTTTTCGGCTGTATTTTCTCCCCCCTTTTTAGCCGTTTTCTTCTCTCTCTCTCTTTATTCCAACGGCAATCCTCTTCTTTCGAAATGAACCGCCCGCCCCTTTCAAGGGGTATCGGGCCCACATAGCCCCTCAAACAAATTTTTTTTTAAACATTCGTTGTCCCCCTTTAGGGTTCCATCGTGGGAGAGGTTGGGAGCGCCGCCTGCACGTGTGACGTTGCTACAGAGAGAGCGAGGATCTGGGGACCAGGACGGAGGTGCGGCAGGCTGGGAGGTAGCCTCCGCCGTTGAAGATGCATCGCCTGCTGGGTGGCTCCACTCCTGGAGGTCGCCGTGCGAGATGGGGTCTGCTGAGGAGGAGCGCAGGGCCTGGAGACGGGAGCCGAAGGAGAAGGCCTCCGCCTTCATACAAGGAAAGCATGTGCTTTCGATGTGTTGGGCCGCCGAGAGCATGAGAGCGGCCGTTGCTTAAGGAGAATCTGCCGCTGGGCTGGAGGATCTGAAGTCGACCAAAGGGGCTTTGCCTGTGCGGGCCTGGGGTTGCGCCTGGGTGTGCGCGCAACCGGGGATGCGCCGTGAGAGGGAGATGCGATGTGTGGCATAGGGAGCGCCTGTGGTTGTGCGATGCCGCCAACGGCTGGAGGAAACGCGCCCGAAGGGCTAGATGCGCCCCCTGTACGCCGTACTTGCCGGAGATGACGAGATCTGTGCGTCCTCTGTGCGCTCCTGGAGGACAGTTGCTGGGGTGGCGGCGTGGAGATATGGCCGCCTTCTTGATATAGGGGTCTGGAGGAGCTCGCCATCGACGAGAGCTTCGACTGGGATTGGTCGGAGCTGCGCCAGGGCATGTTGCCTTTCATGTGAGCGCTACTAGGCATGCCACCAGGAGGGGGCTCCTTACGGCCTGGATGATCACAGCTTAGAGTTTCGTAACCCTAGGACCTGACCCTTCGTTGACGCAGAACGAACAAATCTCCAACGATAAACACAAATCAAATCTTCTCACAAATTGATTCTCGAATCATAAACAAAAAATATAATAAAAATTCCGAGAATCGAACCCGCGCTGATACCATGTAGAAAAATAGAATGCGGAAGCGGAATCAGAAATAAAGATAGAACAATAAAAACAAATATTTTAACGTGGAACCCTACTCCGTGAGGAGCGGGATGAAACCACGGGAGAAGCCCCTGAATTGGGCGTTTCTTCTATTGAGTTTCTCAATGAGTACATGGGGTGTGGGGCTCCTTATATAGCCCCACGGACAGACCCAATAGTGACCGCTCCCCCATGTGGTACTAAACACATGGGTGGGCTCTTTTCTTTTCCAACATCAATCAAGGAGGAAACTGTTTTTCCATCCTATGCTTTCCTCGTGAATTGAATCAAGGGATGGTGATTGGGGAGCATCCAAACATGAAGAGTAGGGCTAGTGGCAAATGTTGCATATGCTAGACCTTTTTTAAGGGTCACCCTTGGAAAATGATCACCCAAAAATTGCATCTTTTGATATCTTCATACAGGAGTCCCACAACTTTTTCGACCCTTAAGAGAGACGAAGTCATCGTTTGTTGAGAAAACACATTTGGGCCAGAGCACCCCAGAAGGAAAATATCGGTGATTATGGCCAATGTTGACGCAGAAGACGAGAGCATTTTTTCTACCAAACAAATCGTCGCTACATCCTCCGACCATCCAATTCAACCTCCTAACCAACATGACCTTGGATAATCATCACCAGCTACAACAGATGTGTGTAGTGAGTTAAGATGGTCTATGTTGTCATGAATCATATGTATGAGTGAGTGGAGATTCCTTTTGTTGAAGTTGATCATTCCATGCTCTAGCTCGAAGGAGATTGTTGAGAGGGGCAGAGAGTTGGGTTGATTTCATCTTATCAATGAGTCAATATCCAATTTAAATTAGCCATGTGGATCCTTGTTTAGTCCCACATCTTCTAGTAGTGACACTTGGATGTCTTAATGGGCTATATAAAAAGCGATACACCTCATGTATACTTTGAGAAAGCAGGCAATAGGCTCTTTATGTAGAATGGCCAATAACCATTAATCCCTACATGCAAAGGTTTTATTTTTTTATTCTAAATAGGAATAGATTGTTGCACCTTTTTTTTTCCCTTTTTCTCAACATTCATTATAAAAAAGTGCATTTGTTGACATAAGTGCATATTTTCTTTGACAACCCCCCCCAAGGACCATTCTATTGCAAACTTTCTCCACTTCAACCTTTTCGTACAAGGGATTTGAGGGAAGAGTTGCATTGCATTTTTTCCCTTTCTCTTTTGTTGATAACATGGAGGATGGTGCAGCTAAAAAGGTCATGCAGTTGTATCATGTGCCTATAGTGGCTCTGAAGTGGCACGAGCTACACTTGCATGCAGCACTGCTGGACACGATCGAGTACTGTGCAAAGGTCCATCAGTCACGCAATGATCGAGAATACATGCAAAGGTGCAAGCATCAAGCATGCATATGGCGATTCAACATCAACCATTGGGGAGCACCATGCAAAAAACCGAGGTTAGAGGAGCTAGAACGAGTAGAATATGCATGGGCGAAAGGAAACGTGCCGAAAAGGATAGCTGAGTGGTGTTGGCCGTGCTATGGCACGTAATAGTTTGTGGTAGTTTGAACATAAGAGGTAGCACAAGGTGTGAGGTGTTAGGACGTTGCTACTGGAAAAGGCCAATGATGATAGCAACAATGCCTCTTGTGATGTAGTATAGGGCTTTGAACCATGTCATTGTCCTTTTTTAAAGTAATCTTAATGTCATTGACTTTGCACTATATAGTCCTTAATTTTTCAGCATATTGTCAAAAGGGTTGCAACTGTATGTGTGTATGGATAAACGTTTTGAGCTTGTGTCTAAGAGATGCAAACTTACTTTCCCATAGTTTTCTTATGAGCATCTACTCATAAACCACCAGTTGTTCAAATCACGAGAATAACTCTTTCCCATAGTTTTCTAATAAGCATCTACTTATAAACCATTAGATATGAGGTCATGAGAATAACTCAATGGCCATGTTTTGTACTAATCAATGTAGGTATGATGAAAAAAATGAGGATGGGAAGATGTTTCCATGTTCAAATCACGAGAATAACTCTTTCCCATAGTTTTCTAATAAGCATCTACTTATAAACCATTAGATATGAGGTCATGAGAATAACTCAATGGCCATGTTTTGTACTAATCAATGTAGGTATGATGAAAAAAATGAGGATGGGAAGATGGGAAACATGTTTCTAAAGGAATACTCAAATATGCTTTTTTGAAGACACTCATTTTTCTAGAATACTCAAATATGCTTTTTCAAGACCCTGAATGCGGAAGCAAAATCGATAATCAAGAACAAGAAATATAAAAAAATATAAAAGTGGATGCTTAGATTTTACGTAGAACCCTACTCCGTGAAAAGCTCAGAGGGTCAGATCTTTTGTATTAAATCTCTTAATGAGTACAGAGGGTGTGGGGCTCCTTATATAATCCCACAGAAAGACCGAATTCACACAGTAGTAGATGTGGGACTAAACATGAGTGAGGAGGTCTCTTGGAGAGATCCAATTACCTATCTGTTACATACTCCAACTCTCCCCTCAAGCTGGAGCTTAGAAAGCTGCAACTTGCAATAAAAAAATATACAACATACCTTCACAAGATACATCTAAGAGAAACGATGATAGAGACACCCTGGTCGGATGGGGATAGAGACCCGGTTTGAAGTAACCACTACTAGTAGAAGATCTCGCTCGAGGACGGGTCTGCGACGATCAAGTCACCGAGAAAGAACATCAACCATGCGTGTTGTAATCATTGCGACAATCATGTCATTCCTGAAGTAGAGTTGCGGTAAAGGAAGAAAGTCTAGCATGATATAGTAGTCGAGGATAGAGACACCCCGATGAAGTAATCGGTGCTCAGTGAAGACAGATGATAACAGTAATAGTCTATCGGTCTGTTAGTCATAGACAAACAGAAGAAGTCATGTAGATACATCTTAAAAAGAAGAATATACATCCTATCTAACTCCCCTTTTCCATCATACTTGATAGAATAAGAGCATAGATCAAGTTAACAATAACAAAAAAAAATATTTTTCCTTTTTTCCTTTCTTTTGTGCTTCTTATTTGGCACAAATCATCCTCTTTTTTGCAGTTGTCTCTTTTTTCTCATCTATTCTTTCTTTTTTTCTTCGTACGGCTTCTTTTTTATGATAGCCTTTTTTTCAAAAAAAGCTCTCCTCTTTTTTTGTCAAGCCGTTCTTTTTTTCTCGGCTTTCCTCCTTTTTTTGAATCGGTCTCTTTTTTTTCTTCTCAAAATCCTTATTTTTTTTCAATCTCTTCTTTTTTCCCTTCGTACTCCTATTTTGGTTGCCTTTGTCTTCACAATCCATCTCTCTCTATAATAATGGTTGGTCTCTTTGACCAATTTTTTTCCTCCTACAGTAGTTAAAGATGGGTCTTGGGCATTAAGCAAAATTATATGCGTACATAAATAAATAAAAAAAGAATGGGCCTCATGTCCATCTAACAACAGACAGGGCAGAACTCTTTTCAGCATATAGCAACAGCTCTAGCTTCGACCATTCTTCTCCCTTTTTTTCTTAAACAATGGCCCAATTGGGCCCAAATATAAAACCTCAAGAAAAATAAAGCCCATTAGGACCCCTTTTTAAGAGCATAAGTGACGTCTCTTCCTTCTCTATAAATGGGGTTTCCCTCGAGGGAACCCATCGCTCAATCAGAAAGTTATCGCCATTGGAGTTTCACTGATGGGAGTCGACATCCCCTCGGGTCCTTCTCTTAATCATGCGCGGAAGTGTAATGCGCTTGGAATAGCAACCCCTCGTGCTTGTTCTTCTTACATACCATGCACCGCCCTCAACGATGCCTTCTTCTTCACGCGACAACAGCATTGGGTGTCTCGTTGACATGTTGAGCGCCTCTTGGGGCTTCCTCGAGAGCCCCTGAGGGCTCCTTATTGTCTGTAGGAGGGTTCCGAGAGGAGTCCATTCTACAGTGCCATAGAGTGCCTTAGGGTTCCTCGAGCGTGAAGAGGCCCGTGCACGGGCAGCCGTGCGTCGCCTCTACCTGATCTTTTCATTTTTCCCTGCCAGCAGAGGGAGCGCGTAGCTGGAAGTGGGCATCGTAATCGATCGACACCCTAATCAGTTCTTCAAGAAAACTTTCGTAGAAGTACATGTTACATGACAAACCCTGAAACCAAATCTGTGGGAAAAATTATGTTCTTCTCGACCCTGAACATATGAAAGAATGCGGACATAGTTTCAACAATGAACAAAATACTCTTCCAGAACAAAAAACTCAGAATAGAAACTTGAATATTTGACTCGCAGAATCGAACTGCTTGATACCATGTTGAAATATAAATGTCGAAGCAAAATCGATAATCAAGAACAAGAAATATAAAAAATATAAAAGTGGACGCTCATATTTTACGTGGAACCATATTCTGTAAGAAGTGGGATGAAATCATGTGAGAAGGCCTCAGAGGGCCGGACCTTATGTATTGAATTTCTTAATGAGTATAGGGGGTGTGGGAGTCCTTATACATCCTCACAGACATATCGAATTCCCACAGTAGTAGATATGGAAATAAACATGAGTGAGGCAGTTGTGTTACATACTCCAACAAAAAATAAAATTATAAAAGCAAATCCTAACAAACCTATTATTTTTAGAGATGCTAATTGATTTATACATGACAAAAGCTGAATTTATGACGGACGGCCTTAAATTGGACTGAAAAAACACTTTCAGTTTTTTGCCCACATCAACTCCTCATTCCCTCTTGAAACGGATATCGAGACTGAAGCACATGTTTTTCCGCTTCGCGTCTCCTCACCCGTGGGGAATGAGATAGGGCTAGACCGGTTATGCACTCTTGACTTCGATTCCTTCTGGTCCTCTCTATATGGGGCACGTGACCGTCGTAGGGTAAAGATCTTAACTCCGGTAGAATGATGTCTTTTTTTCTGGGCACAACTTTTATTGTGAGAATGTATGCATTCATTACAAGCAACTGCTTGTATCTTGGACGTTGTAATATTCTTTTCTTAGTTACTTAATATATTGGGGCGGACACCATCGCGTGTTTCCCCCTTTTTTGACTAAAAAAACATGCAAGACACATGTGTTTTCACCTTTCTCTTGCCCTTTCTCGCTTTTCTCATCTCCATTCTTCTTATTGCAACAGCATAGCTCATGCTAAAAGAATATAATAAAAACAAGCAAACATATAGTGCACAAAAATTTGTTTCATCACACAGAAATTAGTGAACAATGTGATATCTAAAGCTCTAACCTGGCCCCTGCTAAGCATTTCAGACTTCTTCAACTTTTTCATTGCATAAATTTTTCCAGAAGACTTCTCTCGACATAATCTAACCTGTAAAACAAAGTGGGAATGAAGAGTAGGAACAATAGAAGCAGACAAAGAAACTGACGTCATCAGGATTCACGATAAATTTGACACAGTAGCAAAAGATATGCAATATATTCTTGTCAAATTAAAATTATCAGCAATCTATGGATGAGTAAGTAAGTTATTATCTTTTTATTACTTAGAGATCATGTTGATGGATCTTGGTGTTGAGGAGGATGAGTCTTTGATCTGATCTTGATTTCTATCTAATTTCTCAAGTCTAGTGGATAGTCTATGGTCTTAGTCTGAGTATGACCTCACGCTATGACTTTAACGCGTGAAGAAAACCTTAGGGTTGGAGTGCCTCCATATGCATGTGGTGGGGTATAATGTTTTTCCTAACATTTGTAGTAGTAGATCTAAATCCTGACTTAAATGTCAAAGATTGATGATTATTGATGATTGATTATTTCTGCCTCCAAGGCCACCGCTAAACTGGAGAGGGAAGCTCCTGATCTGGAGCAAAGGTTGCGTTGCCGCCACCTATGGGATCGCCATAAGGGACAAGATTTGGAGATGCTCGTACGATGGGGTGTAGCGGCATCGGAGAGAAGGAAAGAAAGAGATCTCGTCGCCTAAAGCACTTTAGAGAGATCTCGACGCCTGAAGAGGATATCTCGGACGAGGAGGAGCTGCTTGGACTCGCACGCCGCATGCGTATGGAAGCGCGTGGATGTGCATTGCCTGGAGATCTGGAGCACGGGCATGGTGCCGCAATGGCGGCTGATCATGGTGTGCGTAGCGCTTAGAAACCTAGGGTTTTACGAGAAACCCAACAACAACATCTCGAACAATAAATTTGATGCAAAATAATGTACTCCCCAGTATATAATTCAACAATAAACTTTGAAGAATTAACAACAAATGAAACTGATTTCCGAAATCGAAAACCATTCCAAGAATGACTTGCTCCGATACCATGTTGAAATATGAAATGCGGAAGCGATTAAAGCAAAAACAAGATAAAATGAAAAGTTTGATTTTACGTGGAACCTTACTCCCTAAGGAGCGGGATGAAATCACGGGAGAAGCACCTCAAAGGGATGATATTCTATTATTAATCTTTCTCGAATGTTGCAATGGGTGTGGGGATCTTTATATAACTCCACCAATGTGACCAAAAGTCACAACTCCAAGATGTGGAACTAAACACAACCCACACAAGGTCATTCTTCAATACTCCCTGTCAAGCTAATCATGCAATGTTGAGCTTGGAGAAACAGAAAGAATGGACCCACTTACATATAAAATACATGATAGTACGGACAATATCAACTCAACGCACGCCGTCGGTTGTCGTCGAGGACGTTGCTTCTCATGTCATGCTAGTGAAACGGAACTAGAGACTAGAGTGTGAATAGTGACCTGCAACGATATCTGATCAACAATTGAGTCTCCATCATGGAGTACTCTGGCCTGCAACATCTCTTCACCGAAGACTGACCCCTCACTCCGAAGGGCAAACAAGAACGTCATAGGAATATCCATACATAGTTGAGTTCACGGCCATGAAAACATGCCATAGGAATATCCATACATAGTGGAGTTTACGACCGCTAGATGATGGAGCAAACAATGAGTCTCCCACTGGAGAACTCTACAAAGATTAGGTCACTCAAATAGAGCACCTCAAACAACGGTAGGGCTTAAAAACCACTACCCATTCAACATTGGTAGGACTTGACACCACTACCCAACAATAGGTCACTCAAACAGAGTGCCTCAACCAATGGTAGGGTTGTATGACCACTACCCAATAATTCGAATAATGGTAGGGCAAGATACCACTACCCAATAATAGTTGAGAATGAAATGTTCTACCCATACCACAGCCAATGCTTTGAAGTTTGGCAGAAACAAGTACAATTTCGTTGATTACATCAATGTTGACAACATTGGGAATCATGATAAAAAGAGATCCATGGATGGTTATATGTTCTCCTTTGAATGCATACTGTAGAGGTTTACGTTATGTCACGATGTATCGTTACGTATTTCTTATTTTCTCTTTGTCTATCTATGTAATTTACCCACGGGTTATCTCTCTATATAAGGAACCCTAGGGCCATATGGAATAACAACGAAGTGTTTTGCTCTAACATGGTATCAGAGCCAAAACCCTAATCTAGGGTTTCTTCTCCACCGCCCCCCCCCTCGCCCGCCCCCCCCCTTCGGCCGCCGCCCTCCCGTCGTCCGCCGAGGCCACCCGCCTCCCTCTCCGGCCGCCGCTACCCGCGCCTTCCACCTTCTCCCACTGCCTCCGACAGAGCCCTTCCTCCCGGATCTCCTTCTTCGGTCGGCACCTATTCATACATGGGTTCAAGTGCATAAAGTCTACATATGCACTTAAATCCAAACGGGTCTTTGTAGACACCAGTTTTTTTGTCTACCATCCCTAAGTCTTCTTCTCCGGCGACATGTCAGAACAAAAAGTTGATATGCCCTCCATAGGTGCCTTTAAGGGTTCAGCGCCAATAGTCAAAATGGACGGGACAAACTACGAGCTATGGTCGATGCAGTTCATGAGCTTAATGAAGTCAGGTGGTAAGAAGCACATTCTTACCGAAGATGAACCGGTAGAGAAGACGGGGATATATGCCTCCTGGGAGGCTGATGATGCGTACGCCAAGGTCTGGCTATCAGGGACGCTTTCGATGGAGATTGACAATGATGTCCTCCATCAGCCCACCGCCAAGGCGATGTGGGATATTCTTGCTACTACATATTCTCAGGTGCGGAACGAGACTAAGATGATGCAGTTGCAGCATGATATTTTCACGATGAAACAAAATGGGCGGCCACTTCACTCTCTGTACACGTCACTGCGAGGGATGTTCGAGAAATTATACAGTACCATCCCGCTCACAGCCACTCCTGAGCAACAGAAGACTTTTCACAATGCTACCATGGTGGGAGTATTACTTGCAGCTCTTGATCTTGAGTACGAGGCAGCCCGCTCTTAGATCCTTGCCGATGCTACTATTCCTCCTATGGAGGAAGTCTACAGGAGGCTCAGTCGTATCCCTGTTTCCTCCACCACAGGTACTCCACCTCCTTCGGTAATGGCAGTATCGTGTGGGAGAGGCAGTTCGTCTTCTTTTCGTGGTCGTGGTACACATGGCCGTGGAGGTCGTATTCCAAGGACGTGCTCGTTTTGTCATCGCACTGGTCACTCCGAGGACACATGCTATTCCAAGCATGGGTTTCCAGCTTCGGCACGTGTAGATGACATGTTCAGTCTCCTTCAGTATCTACTCCATATCACAGATTCAAGGAGCTTGTGGCGCGGCTTCGCGACATTATGCCACAGTCATCATCGGATGCTGCGAGTACCTCAGATGTTGCAGCATCTGCATCGGCCAGTACCTCTGTTGTTGCCAGTACCTCAGGTAGTACTACTGTCTTTCGTCCGTCCCATGATCTATCTGGTTGGATTGTCGATTCTGGAGCCACCCATCATCTTTGTCGTGGCAGAGACAAACTTGAGTCCTACAGGGATATTTCTTCGGGTCGCTCTGTGCTCATAGCTGATGGCACTCATTCTCCTATTGTTGGACAGGGGGAGATCTCTTTAACACCCTGCATGCACTTACAGAATGTTCTACATGCACTTGAGTTTTCCATGAATTTATTATCAATTAGTCAGATTACGAAAGACTTGCATTGTCGTGCTATATTTGACCCATCATCTCTCATTTTTCAGGACATACTAACGGGCAGGGTGATTGGTTATGGCTCTGAGCATAATGGCTTATATCATCTGGTCTGGAATTCCTTTGTTGGCGTCTCTCTTCACTCACAGGGATCGGTTTCTCCGTATACGTGGCACCTTCGATTTGGTCTCCTTCCTCTTCAGAAAATGTGTCACCTCCTGTCTCAGATCTCTCCAAATTCATCATTTCGTTGCGAAGCTTGTCAGTTAGGGAAGCACCATCGTTCTAGCTTCCCAAGTCGTCAGAGTCGGAGCAGTAGCTCCCCGTTTGAGTTGTTTCATATAGATATTTGGGGTCCTAGTCGTGTCCCTGATCATCAGGGACACAGGTTTTATCTTGTCGTGGTTGATGACTTTTCTCGTGTCTCTTGGACTTTTCTTCTCAAGAATAAATCTGAAGCAGGAAGTGTTATCAAGAATCTTATCAATGAAGTACAGAATGTTTTTTCTTCAAATGTTAAATATGTGTGCACGGATAATGCATTGGAATTCTGTACTCGTTCTCTTTCTCAGTTTCTTTCCTCTAAAGGCATTATTCACCAAACTTCCTGTGCTTACACATCACAACAGAATGATGTCGCGGAAAGGAAACATCGTCATTTTCTTGATATTGCTCGAACATTACTTATTCAGAGTTGTGCGTCATTAGCTTTTTGGGGAGATGCTATACTTACAGCATGTTATCTGGTCAATCGCATGCCTTCTTCGGTTCTTGGGGAGAAACCTCCCATCTCTGTTCTCTTTCCTGATAAGGACTTATCTTCACTTACACCTCGTGTCTTTGGTACAGTTGCCTTTGTTCACCGTTTGTCTCCAGGACTTGACAGACTCTCTCCTAGAGTTGTTAAGTGTGTCTTTGTAGGTTACTCTCGAACAAAGAAGGGCTATCGATGTTATGATCCTATCAACGACAAGTACTATGTTAGTGCATACGTTACATTTTTTGAGCTTGTTATGTACTTCTCTCCAGCAGGTGACAGATTGGTTTCTTCTTCCACATCTTCAGATAATCATGTCTATGTTCCTCTACCTCCAAGTCTGGGTCAACCTGAATCCACTTCACCATCACTACCACCACCACCACCACCTTATCACCCCCATTCCACTGTTCCCTAAGTTCTACACACGACGGTCGGGGCCTGCTCAAGCTACAAGTCAACCATCCACCACGCCTCAGGTATGCTCCGATGCGGCTACTAATGATGGGTTAGATAATATATCGGTGCACGAATCTTTGCTACAGGAGGTGGATGATCCGCCAGTCAGTACCGTGGATAATGATATTGATATTCCTATTGCACTTCGAAGGTCGAAAAGGAAACGTGTGTCCTATCCTCTTGCGTCTCAGGTATCCTTTTATCGTCTTACTGGTGATTTCCAGCGGTTTACAGCAGCTGTGTCTTTAGTAGAGATACCACGGACCTATCAGGAGGCCATGAAGATTGAGTGCTGGAAGTTGGCTATGGAGGAAGAGATGTGTGCTTTACAGTCTAGAGGGACTTGGACCCCGGTTCCTATTCCATCAGGTGCAGATGTGGTTAGTTGCAAATGGGTGTTCACAGTTAAATATCATGCAGATGGTCGTCTTGATCGGTACAAGGCAAGACTTGTTGCACGCGGCTTTACCCAAACATATGGCGTCGACTACTTGGATACATTTTCACCAGTGACTCGACACTCGACGTTTCGCGTCCTTTTATTCGTAGCTGTGGTACGTGACTGGCCCATTTTTCAACTTGATGTCAGGAATGCATTTCTGTATGGAGATCTACAGGAGGAAGTCTACATGCAGCAGCCACCAGGTTTTACTGCTGAGGGGGAAACACAAATGGTGTGTAGACTTCATAAGGCGATTTATGGCCTTAAACAGAGTCCAAGGGCATGGTTCCAAAAGCTCTCTCAATTGATCGAACGACAGGGGTTCAAGAGATCAAATGCAGACCATTCGTTGTTTATTCAGAAGACTCTCAAAGGTACAGTTGTTGTCATGATATATGTTGATGATATTCTGGTTACAGGAGATGATGCTCAGGGAGTCGAGATGACTAAAGCCCTCTAGGGCAGTCAGTTTGTTACGAAGGATCTGGGTACCATATGATACTTTCTGGGGATAGAATTTGCGAGAAATGCACAAGGTATGGTGATGACCCAAAGGAAATATGTTACAGACTTGCTTGTTGAAAAAGGAATGATTGGATGCAGACCATCGAGCACTCCTATGGACCCAAGTATGAAACTGTATAATAATGACTCTGAAGAGGTGGACAAAAGAAGATACAGAGAGATGGTGGGTAAGCTTCTGTACATCACCATGACTAGACCTGATATTGCTTTTGCTGTAAGCCGTGTGAGTCAATTTATGGAGCAGCCTAGGCAAGTCCATATGGAAGCATTGTACATGATACTGAGATACCTAAAATCTTCTACAGGCTCAGGTTTGCTATTTAGAAAGAACACAGATTTGTCCATTTCCGCTTGTGCAGACGCAGACTATGCAGGGTGCCCAAAGGATCGTAAGTCTACTTCAGGGTTTGCTATCTTTGTAGGAAGCTCTCTGGTTTCTTGGAAAAGCAAGAAACAAACTTTTGTGGCAAGATCTAGTGTTGAATCTGAATATAGGGCCATGGCACAAGCAAGCACAGAAATGATGTGGGTTCGAGCAGTCTTGGAAGACTTGAATGTGAATGTCTCTTTACCCATGCAGCTTCAGTGTGACAATCAAGCAGCATTGTTCATTGCCAATAATCCAGCATTTCACGAGAGAACGAAGCATATCGAGGTAGATTGTCACTACACTAGAGACATGATCCAGAAGGGCTTCATTTCCACTTCACATGTCAATTCAGAGGACCAGACTGCTGATATATTTACCAAGCCATTGCTCAGAGGACCTTTCCAGAGATGTTCTTCCAAGCTGAGCATGATAGATATCCATGCTCCATCTTGAGGGGGAGTGTAGAGATTTACGTTATGTCACGATGTACCGTTATGTACTTCTTATCTATCTATGTAATTTACCCAAGGGTTATCTCTCTATATAAGAGACCCTAGGGCCATATGGAATAACAACGAAGTGTTTTGCTCTAACACATACTATTAGTTAAATGGCTACATTACTATCCATCCTAGCACTTTCCATGGAAGGCCGTATATCGCCGATATATCGATATCGACATGGGACCGATATCGAAATCGATATATCGATATATCTGATTTCATGCATTTTCTTCAGAAAGATTCCTATATATAGCGATATATCGGCGATATATCGGCGATATATCGATATCGACACGATATCGAAACGATATCGATATCGATATGTCCTTCCATGGCACTTTCTACTACAGAGACAGAATACATGGTTATTACTAAAGGAATGACTATGTGATGTGATTATGAGAAACTTTTGCAGAGAGGAACTCTGATGAAGAGATTGTTGTTGTGTGTTGCGATAGACAGTGTCATAAACCTGCAGAGGTTCGGATGCACAATGAAAGAACAATGAATTTGATGTTAAATACCATTTCATATGAGTTGTGATCGTTCAGAGCCAAATTTTGGTTAAGAAGATCCTTACATCTGAAAACCATGTAGACATGACTACCAAACCTCCAACTCCAAGATCACTACGTGCTTAAACTTGGTCAGATTGTTAAAACCATCAGAATGCTTAGAGATTGTTGGGAGAAAAACTGAGATTGATTATTCAGAGAAACCCTAGGCTCTCTTATATAGGGAGAGACCTTAAGGGTAAAGTACAAAGTAGTCCAGAGAAAACAAAGAAATAACAAACAGGTACATAACATAATAATATCTATCTCTACACTCCCCCTCAAGGTGGAGCATAGATGTTTATCATGCTCAGCTTGGATGAACATCTCTGAAAAGGTCCTCTGAGCAACGGCTTGGTGAATACATCCGCAGTCTGATCTCCTGAGCTCACGTGAGTTGTAGATATCAATCCTCTCTGGATCAAGTCTCTAGTGTAATGGCAGTCAACTTCTATATGCTTGGTTCTTTCATGAAAAGCTGGATTGTTGGCAATGAACAAGGCTGTCTGATTGTCACACTGAAGCTACATGGGTAGAGGTATGGCTACATGTAGATCCTCTAGTACAAATCGAACCCACATCATCTCCGTGCTTGCTTGCGCCATTGCCCTATATTCAGATTCAGCACTGGATCTTGCCACAACAGTTTGTTTCTTACTTTTCCAAGAAACCAGAGAGCTTCCAACAAACACTGCAAATCCTGAGGTTGATTTTCGATCCTTAGGGCATCCTGCATAATCGGCGCCTGCACATGCTGAGATAAACAAATCTGTGCCCTTCCGAAACAGCAACCCTGAACCTGGAGAAGACTTCAGATACCTCAGTATCATGTGTATAGCATCCATATGAACTTGTCTTGGCTGCTCCATAAATTGACTCACCCTGCTTACTGCAAAGGCAATATCAGGTCGAGTTATGTTAATATAAAGGAGCTTACCCACCATTTCTCTGTATCTCCTTTTATCCACTTCAGCAGTATCACCATCATACAACTTCATGCTTGGATCCATGGGAATACTTGATGGTTTGCATTACGTTGGGTCATCACCAAACCCTGTGCATTCCTGGCAAATTCCAACCCCAGAAAATATCTTAGGATTCCAAGATCCTTCGTAACGAACTGACGGCCTAGGAATGCCTTCGCCCTTTCTATGCCCTGAATATCATCTCCTAACCAGAATATCATCAATATAGACCATGATAACAACTGTACCTGCCAATGACTTCTGAACAAACAATGAGTAGTTTGCATTTGGCCTCTTGAATCCCTGTTGTTCAATAAGATTGGAAAGCTTCTGGAACCATGCTCTTGGACTCTGTTTGATGCCATAGATTGCCTTGTGAAGTCTACACACCATGTGCTTCTCCCCCTCAGCAATAAACCCTGGTGGCTGCTGCATGTAGACTTCCTCCTGCAGATCTCCATACAAGAAGGCATTCTTGACGTCCAGTTGAGATATACTCCAGTCACGGACCACAGCCACAGATAAGAGAATACGAAGGGTAGAATGTCGAGCCACTGGAGAAAAAGTGTCCATATAGTCCACGCCATAGGTTTGTGTAAAACCACGCGCGACCAAACGTGCTTTGTACCGATCTAGACTGCCATCTGCATGATATTTAACTGTGAAGACTCACTTACAGCTCACAATAGATGCATCAGGAGGAGCAATAACCAAAGATCACGTGCCACGAGACTGCAATGCACGCATCCCATCTTGCATAGCCAATCTCCAGCAATCAATCTTCATAGCGTCCTGGTAGGTCCGTGGTATATCCACGGAAGACAACGCTGCAGCAAATTTCTGAAAGTCGCCAGTGAGACGATGAAAAGACACCTGTGAAGCAAAGGGATAAGAGGCACACATCCGCTTCTGCTTCCGGATAGCAATAGGAATATCAAGATCATCCTCTGTTGTACTAGATGGTGTAGTATCCTCCTGCAATGAAGAATCCTGCACATGTACGATATCTGACCCGTCAGTAGTAACGCCATCTGAACATACCTGAGGCGGGATGGGTGGCTGACGTGTAGCTTGAGCAAGACCTGACCGACACGTATAGAATTTTGGTAGAGGTGGAATGGGAGGTCGTGGAAGAGGTGGAGGTGGTGGTGGTGAAGATGATGTAGGGGCAGGAACAGGAGTAGACTCAGGTGAACTCCAAGTAGGAGGTGGAGGGACATAGACATCATTATTGGTAGTGGACGGTACCAGTCTGTCACCTGCAGGAGAAAAATACATAACAGACTCAAAGAATGTGACATCAGCATTAACAAAGTATTTCTTGTTTATGGGATCATAGCACCGATAGCCCTTCTGAGTCCGAGAATAACTGACAAAGACACACTTGACAGCTCTAGGAGAGAGTTTGTCAAGTTCAGGAGTCAGAAGATGAACAAATGCCACAGTACCAAAGACACGTGGAGTAAGTGAGAATAATTCCTTGTCAGGAAAAATAATAGAGAGTGGTATTTTCTCACCAAGAACAGAAGATGGCATACGATTGACCAGATAGCACGCGGTAAGAACAGCATCCCCCCAGAAAGAAATAGGGGCACAACTCTGAATCAGTAGGGTTCTATTAATGTCAAGAAGGTGGCGATGCTTTCTTTCCGCCACACCATTCTGCTGAGATGTGTACGCACAAGTGGTTTGGTGAATAATGCCCTTTGATGAAAGAAATTGAGAAAGGGAGCGTGTGCAAAATTCTAGGGCATTATCTATACGAACATATTTGACAGTAGAAGAGAACACATTTTGCACTTCATTAATCAAATTCTTGATCACATCTCCTGCTTCAGATTTATTCTTTAAAAGAAAGACCCAAGATACACGAGAGAAATCATCCATTACCACTAGATAAAATATGTGCCTCTGATGATCGGGTACACGACTTGGACCCCATATATCTATATGAAACAACTCGAATGAGGAGCTACTGCTCCGACCCTGACGACTGGGAAAGCTCGACTGATGATGCTTTCCCAATTGACATGCTTCACAGCGAAAGGACGAACTGGGAGAGATCTGAGGTAGAATATGGCGTATTTTCTGGAGCGGGAGGTGACCAAAACGGAGATGCCAGATATACGGAGAAACTGGTCCGGCAGAATGAGAGGAGACGCCAGCATAAGAATTCTGAACCAGCCGATATAGACCATTCTGCTCAGAGCCACAGCCAATCACCCTGCCCGTTAGTATGTCCTGAAAAATAAGAGAAGACGGGTCAAATATAACACGACAATGCAAATTCTTCGTAATCTGACTAATAGATAACAGATTCATCGAGAACTCTGGAGCATGTAGGACATTTTGTAGATGCATAGTAGAGGATAGGAAGACCTCCCCCTGGCCAACAAGGGGGGAATGAGTACCATCTGCGATCTGTACTGAGCGGCCGTGGGAAATGTCCCTGTAGGACTCAAGTCTATCCCGATCTCGGCAGAGATGATGTGTGGCACCTGAATCTATAATCCAATCAGAGATATCATGAGACTGTGTAAATGCAATAGATCTACCTGAGGTACTAGCAGCAGCAGATGAACTGGCAGAGGCTGTAGCAGCAACATCTGAAGGTCCACCAGAAGAATCACCAGATGATTGTGGCATAATGTTGCGGAGACGTGCCACAAGTTCCTCAAAACGGTTGTCTGCAGTAGATGCCAACTGGGGCTGAGAGTGCTCTGCTACACGTGCCAATGCTGGGAACCCATGCTTAGAATAGCATGTCTCCTCCGAGTGGCCTGTGCAGTGACAGTATGAACATGGTTGACTGAAGCGACCACCCCTGCCCTGGGGTCCACATCCACGTCCACGTCCAGAAGAAGGACCACCTCTCCCATGCGAAACTGCCATCGTCGATGGAGGTGGAGTAGAAGAATCGGAAGAAACTGTAATGCGACTGAGCCTCCTGTAAACATCCTCCACTGGAGGAATAATTGCATCTGCTAAGATCTGAGAACGGGCGGCGTCATATTCAAGATCAAGGGTCGCAAGTAGAACAACCACCATGGTGGCATTCTGAAATGTCTTCTGGTGTTCAGGAGTCGCTGTGAGTGGGATAGTGATGTATAACTTCTCAAATATCCCCCTCAGGGATGTGTATAAGGAGTGAAGAGGTCTGTCGTTCTGCTTTATCATGAATATGTCATGCTGAAGCTGTAACATCTTGGTCTCATTTCGCACCTGCGAATATGTAGCAGCTAGGATATCCCACATCGCCTTGGCAGTGGGCTGATGGAGGACATTGTTAGAGTATTTGGGGCTTGCGTCACTTATGTAATAGGTGGATAAATGGATCCCTCCAGGATCCATTTACCCCACCACTGAGTTTTATCCCACATCGTCCAGTGGTGGGACTTGGAGGCTCTGTGGAGGCTATATAAAGAGCCTCAGGCCTCCTGTAACAGGTGAGAAAGTTCAATAGAATATCCGCCCCTTTGAGGGCTTCTCCCGTGGTTTCATCCCGCTCCTCACGGAGTAGGGTTCCACGTAAAATCCCGTGTGTTCTTAAGTTTTTCCATCTTTATTTCTGATTCCACTTCCGCTTCCGATTTTCTAACATGGTATCAGAGCAGGTCGATTCTCGAGGATTTGTTTTTGAGTATTCTTTATTTACATCCGAGATTCGTTTTGTTATGATGAAGATCTGTTGTTCTTGTTCTATCTGTTCATATCATTCTTGAAGATCTGTTGCTGGATTCATGTTCTAGGGTTTCATTTTCAAAACCCTATTTTCTGCACAGATGGTTCTCACGTCGTGAGATCTCTCCTGCTAACATTATGCCTGGAGGAGCCCAAATAATCTCCATCGTATACCCATCCGTGTCTCCAGAATCAATGTCCACATCAGCCAGATGCTAGCGGAGCCCTCGCTCCTGATCTCACGCAGGCGGCGCCCTTCCTCTTCACGCGGGTCCTTGTTGTGCTCATCGCGCAGCCCTACGCATATAGGCGTGCATCCCAGTGCGCAGCCTTAGCGGAGCCTCCCCAGGCATCGGGCTCCCTCGCCTCATGTGGCGGCGCTGGCTAACACCTCCAGCCAGTGACGCGCGATTGCGCGTGTTCCCCAGTCGCCAATCCAGCCGATGCTGATCCAGGCGATGCCGAACCAGCCTGGGCGGCGCCTCCTTCCCGCGCGCGACTTCAAGGCGGCGTTCCTTCAAGCCGCTAAACAAGCGACGGCTCCAGGAGAGCCGCTTCATCTCGGCGGCGCGTCCCCATCTCAACAACGCAAGCCCCAAATACTCTAACCACGGGAGAAACCACTGGAGAAGCCCTCAACGGCGCATCCCCAGCCGCTCGCCCCATCGCTCCAGGCCGTGACGTGCTCCTGCGCAGCCCATCGCCGCCCTTGCGGCATCCCCAAATCTCCTACGTATTCTCCAGGGGCGGCGGTCCTCTGATCGGGGGCTGCGAGAGAGGGGGTTTCCCGTGTAGGGAACCCTAGTGGAATGGTGGGCCGTGTTTTAAAAGGGAGGGTTGCAAAGACTAAAAAAAATATTTTTGTTGTAATCCCAAATAATGGGCCATATAAAAAAAAGAGAGAAAGTGAGTGAGAGAGATAGTGGGCCTGATTAAAAAAAAGGCCGAAGTTTGTGAAAAAAAAAGGGGAGCATTAATAAGCCGAAAAAAAAGGGAAAGAAATTGGACCCAAGTGAGCCAAGATGAAGTTAAAAAAAACAGAGAGAAAGAAGAAGAGAGCTCTACATTATTGTAAGCCCAAATGGGCTATTGTATTTTCTTTTCTTTAAAAAAAAAAGAGGCACGTACAAAGAAAAAGCCGTACACATGTGTTAAAAAAATCGAAAAATGCGCGTACAATAGAAAAAGTCGTACGCATATAAAAAAAAGTGTGATCTTTGAAAAGTGCCAAAAGAAATGATGAAACCGGCATAAAAAATGTTTCAAAAAAAAATAATATGGACGGCTTATAAAAAACAGTTGATGAAGAAAAGCCGCAAGGAATCTTTTGGAATCTTTTGAGAATATTCATGTTTTCCCCATATTTATGTATTATCTTATCTTCTCCCAACGTGGTCAACAACGTCATTCCGACCAGTATAGGAGAAAGGGGGAGTATATGTAGAGTCACGGGTCTTGTTCTAAGATTCAGATATCAGATCTTTCAGACTGGTCAGATGTTCAGACTCTACAAATTTCAGATTCAGACTTGGCGATGACGCATGCCAATCATTTATCATTCTTGTTGGTCGGCCAGAGCTTTCATGTGAGCCATAGGGACTCCAGAGCAGAGGACTATTCCCTATGCCATTAAGGGCAAGGGTTTTCATGTGGTATCATAGGGACTCCAGAGTAGAGTACCATTCTCTGAGCTAGATAGATCCAGTTTCACACTCCATCCCGTTCGTCCTCCTCACATGCACGCCATGAGAAGCAACGTCCTCGACTGCAGCAGCTATGCGCGTTGGGTTGATATTGTCTGTAGTGTCATGTATTGTGAGTTGAGTTTCTTCCTATTTGTCCAAGCTGAGCATTGCATGCTCCAGCTTGAGGGGGAGTGTTAAAGTATTTGGGGCTTGCGTCACTTATGTAATAGGTGGGTAAATGGATCCCCCACCACTAAGTTTTGTCCCACATCGTCCAGTAGTGGGGCTTGGAGGCCCTGTGGAGGCCATATAAAGAGCCCCAGGCCTCCTGTAACATATGAGAAAGTTCAATAGAATATCCGCCCCTTTGAGGGTTTCTCCCGTGGTTTCATCCCGCTCCTCACGGAGTAGGGTTCCACGTAAAATCCCGTGTGTTCTTAAGTTTTTCTATCTTTATTTCTGATTCCACTTCCGTTTCCGATATTCTAACAGACATCGTTGGCAATCTCCATCGACAATGTACCTGACAACCAGACCTTTGCATAGGAGTCATCAGCCTCCCACGAGGCATATATCCCTGTCTTCTCTGTTGGCTCATCCTCGCTAAGAATGTGTTTTTTACCATTCGACTTCATGAGGCTCATGAACTGCATCGCCCAGAGCTCATAATTCGACCCGTCCATCTTGACTATTGTTGCAGGATCTTTGAATGCGTCTATGGAGGGCATATCAACTTTCGATTCTGACATATCGCCACTGAATAAGAACTAGGGTTTGTAGACAAAATGACAGATGTCTACACAAACTGCATAGGATTCGAGTGTGTATGTAGACGTTACGCATCCAAATCCATATATCTGGAGGAAGAGACGACTTGGAGTACGCCGATGATCTCCGAGAATCGGCTAGGGTACGGCTGGAGGTCAGCTCGGGCACGCCTGGCGATCAGCTAGGGCACGGTTTGGAGGATCTAGGGCACGCCTGGGAGCCGCCTGAGATCGGCTAGGGCCACCGGAGATGGTGGCGACAAGACTAGGAGGCGCCGGATGGGGTGGCGGCGAGAATGGGGGCGGCGGGAAGGGGTCGCCGAGGAGCGGTTAGCGACGCCGATGGGAAATGACGGCGGGACTGGGAGCCACCAACGGAGAGAGGCCCGAGATGAGCTCAGCGGCGGTGGCTGGAAGAGAAGGAGGATAGGGCAGCGGGTGGGGAGAGGGCGGCGGATGGGGAGAGCCCTAGGGCTTGGGCTCTGATACCATGTTGGGAGAAAAACTGAGATTGATTATTCAGAGAAACCCTAGGCTCTCTTATATAGGGAGAGACCTTAAGGGTAAAGTACAAAGTAGTCCAGAGAAAACAAAAAAATAACAAACAGATACACAGCATAATAATATGGTAAGCGTGGCCACATCGCCTCTGCGTGTGATGCTCCGCCCCGCTGCTTCCATTGTGGCAGGGTGGGACATCGCATGGCTACTTGCTGGTTCTCGCGTGAGGGAGGTCGCGCCGGACAACGCGTGGCCTCGCGGCGCTCGTTCTTGCGAGGAGATCGTGGTGCTTTGCATGGTGTTCGTGATGCTCGCTCTTTTGCGGAAGTGGTTGGCGGTGCTGGTGCAACCGAGGGGGCGTTGGGAGGTGCTCCTGCATGTGAGGCGGCTAGCGTTCCTGCACCTGTGGGGGTGGATGATTTGGGCTCTGACTCGGCGTTGGGTGTGGGAGGCGATGCGCAGGCTCGGCCCTATGCGGGCATTCCTGTGCATGGCTCGGTACCTGTGCATGGCTCGGTACCTGTGTCTGGTCCCTTCGATGCGGAAGTCGTGATGCAGGAGGTTTTGTTCAACAAGGAGCTTGGTGGACGGGCTGTCGTTGGTGGGGTGAGGGGGGTTGAGGTGCTGGCGGGAGGTGCAGGCGAGGGGCTGGGTGAGGGGCTGCATGGCGGCGGGGTTTTTGCGGGCAGGCGGGTTTCTTCCAAGAGACACCTTGTTGCTGTAGGTGTCAGGCTTAGTCCAGCTCTTTCCTGGGATGACATTCGCTCGACAACGATAAGATTCCTTGGCGATGACTTTGCCGGCGACTTCGTCATCCTTGACGCGCGGCGTTGTTGTGTTCGCGGGCTCTCCCCGGTGCAACGGGAGAGCCTCTTCCGTGGCTTTGGCGGTCCTGATGTTAAGTGGCGACCGGTTCGCGTCGCGGATGGTGCGGTGACTCTTACTGAGGTCTGTGTCGCAGAGGTGCGGGGGGTCCCATTCCTTTCTCGCACGGTGGCTGTGCTCTCAAAGGTGATCGGAAGCTGGGGGCAAGTTCTAGCTGTCCTGGATGATGGCTTAGCGCCAGGGGCTGACTGGGCCTGCACGACGATTCTTCTGGAATGTTCTCCTCGCTTTCTTGAATCTATGGTGGGTAAGGTCATCTTCGAGCGGTTGACCATGGGCTCATGGTCTTTCAAGGTGGAAATCCTCATTTTGTCGCCGCCGCCGGTGTCGGATCCTCCCCCGCCTTCCTCGGCCTTGCGCGGTGGTCGTCCGGGCTCTCGGTCGAGGGCAGACGGCTCGGATTCTCCGCGACACGTGTCATCTGACAGGGATATAATCGAAGCGTCGCATGGGGATATATTCGAAGCGTCGCATGGGGAGGGCAGCGGTTCAGGGCTATCATTTGCAACGCCTGGGGAAGCGAGTGGCAGTCGTGATTTGGTGGCGGTGGATATTCTCGAAGTGGATTTGACCCCTTCATCTACCTCCATTTGGTCGCGGGAATTCTTTGCATTTGGACCAATCTGGACACGTGGCTCGGCCAGCTTTCGGCTCTTCATTCGGATCTGTTGTTGTCTCTTATGGGGTATCTAATCGGTTGGTGTCCGACCCGGCCGGGTTCTCAGAGTCCCTTTCTTGGATATCCGATTATTCATGTCCTATGCCCATCAATTCGGTGGCCCCCAGCTCCATGGACCTTCTGGAGGACGTATACCCTCCCCCGTTCTTCTCGCTGGACTCTGCTTCAACCTTCCCCGAAGATTCCTTCGCCTTCTCCTCGCCGCGTCACGGGGGGCCCCCTCCGCGGGGTTCGTCGGGCGGTGACGGGTCTGCGGACTTGCTAACTTCTTCGGTGGAGCATCCTTTGACGTCGTTGTGGTCAACTCTCCCCCATCAAGATTTGGACAGAGCTACAGTCGAAGGCGGATTTCCCGCCTTGGAGGCGCGTCTCACTCTTCTCCCAGCAGAGACTCTTCTTCTATCTCACTTCGCGACGCTGTGGCTGATGCTTCAGGCTTAATTCGGTTGGCGAGGCAATCGCCTCCTGGAATTTGATACTGGCTTTTTAAACAGCAGGATTTCCTGGGCTCCCCGTTGTTGTTAATGAAGATTTTGTCTTGGAATGTGCGTGGCCTTTGCGACCTTCACCGTTGCCGAATTCTGGGTGCTCGTCTTTTGGAGTGGGGTTGCGACGTCGCTTTTATACAAGAATCCAAGCTGGCTGTGCTGGATGATGATTTATGGCGGTCCTTTGGTGCTGGTGGGTTGGACGTGTTTCGCTCGTTGGACGCGAACGGCACGAGCGGCGGTTTATTTGTGGCTTGGCGCTCTTCGCGTCTCTCTTTCTCATCCATGAGGATCGGGCGTCACTCCCTTTCCGTGGTGCTGACTTTATCTGAAACTAATATGCGAGCCGCCTTCACTTGTGTTTATGGGCCAAATTCTCACATCGCCCGCAGGGATCTTTGGGAGGACCTTCGGGAGGACGCGCTTGCTTTTGGTGATTTGCCTTGGCTTTTGGGGGGTGACTTTAATGTCACGTTGCTCTCGCAGGATCGTCCCCGTGCTCGTGGGGGCGGCGACCCCGGTTCTGGGGACTTTTTGGACTTCATTCGTGATTTGGCCCTGGAGGGGCTTGTGCCAAATGATATCTCTTACACTTGGAGATCGAATTCTTCCCGATCGCGGATTGATCGCTTCTTGGCTAATGTTCGCATAATGGAGGCATTTCCCCTTTGTGCGGTCAGTTCTCGTCCTCGCTCCTTCTCTGATCACAATCCCATCATTTGGGATTCCGGGGATGATCAGCATCCTCGTGGGCTCTTCCGCTATGAGCGTTGTTGGCTCCTCGAACCGGGGTTCAAGGATCTTGTTCGGAAACATTGGGACCAGACCTCTTTTGTGGGATCTGCCGCTCGTCGCTTTGACCATAAAATCTCTTCCTTGAGAGCGGTCCTGGCTTCCTTCAAACGGGAGACGCGGCAGGCTCGTATTTGTGCTCGCTTGACGGCTGATGCTGAGATTTTGAGGCTTGACCTTATCGAGAACGAAAGGGATTTGACTACGGGGGAGTTGGCTGAGCGCGTTGCCGCCGTTGAGACGGCTCGGCTGGAGGATAGAAAGAGAGCGATCGAATGGCGTCAACGCTCACGGGTGAGGTGGCTCAAGGAGAGGGACGCCAATTCTGCGTACTTCCACAGGGTGGCGAGTGGCCGCCGCCGCTCGAATACTATTTCATCTATTTCCATCAGCGGTGCGCTTATTGAGGGGGAGAAGGATGTGGGGGTGGCTGTGGGGAATTATTTTCGAGCCGCGTTTGGGTCCCCGGCTCCGCGACGGTGGCGGTGGTCGGGCCAAGGGGCTCCAGCTCTCCCGACGTCTGCCGCGGAGGCGCTTGTCCGTCCGCTCTCTTTGGAGGAACTCAAGGGGGCCGTTTGGGACCTCAACTCTGATGCTGCGCCGGGGCCTGATGGCTTCCCGGTGTGTTTTTACAAGGATTTCTGGGATGTTCTTGCCAACGATGTTTTGGATGTGGCGCGGGACTTCTGCGAGGGGAACGATGGCTTCGATAAACTCAATCGGTCTCATATTGTTCTTATACCAAAATCCATCTCGGCTACTCGGATTGAGGACTTCCGGCCTATTTCCATCTCTAATGCGATTTACTTAATCATCGCCAAGGCCCTGGCGCGGCGCCTGGCCCCGCTCCTTGATTCGCTGATTTCGCCTGCGCAGACCGCTTTCGTTCGTGGGAGGCAAATTTCAGATTGTTATGCGGTTGTTTCGGAGATCATTGCGGCGTGGCAGAAGAATGACTCAAAGGGGATTCTTTGGAAAATTGATTTTGCGAAGGCTTATGATACTCTTGATTGGCGGTTTTTGTGGTCCGTTCTTTGGAGAAGGGGGTTCCCTTCGACCTGGATTTCGTGGATGCGGCGTTGTGTTTCAACGGCATCCCTTTCTCTTCTGCTCAATGGTCATACGGCTGGGGGCACTTTCCAACCTCGTAGGGGGATTCGTCAGGGGTGTCCCCTTGCTCCACTCCTATTCGTTTTGGCGGTTGATGTTTTGTCGCGCATGATCGAGGGTGTTGTTGCGGCTGGGCTGTCTCGAGGGTGCTCCTTTGGCCCTTACCACGTTCCGCTTATTCAATTTGCTGATGATACCATTTGCTTCATCGAGGGTGGTTCTTCGAATGTTTCCCCTATGGCTACTACGCTACAACTTTTCAGCGAGCTCTCGGGTCTTCAAATCAATGGCCACAAATCCAAGGTTGTCCCTTTCTCCATGTCCGCGGCGGAGGTTGCTGAGTGCTCGCGAATGCTGGACTCCCCTGCCTCCGATCTCCCCGTTGATTACTTGGGTCTACCTCTGACGGTGGGCCGCGCGCGCATTCGTGATTGGAAGTCAATTGTCGAAAAGATGGAGCATCGCTTGGCTGGGTGGCGCGCGGCTATTCTCTCCCGTGGTGGGCGGTTAGTGCTTCTCAAATCTGTTTTATATTCCATTCCTATTTACTTCCTCTCTGTGCGTGGGATGCCAAAGGGAGTTCGTTCGCGATTGGAGAAGTGTATGCGGGGATTCTTGTGGGGGAAGAAGGGGGGAGGGGGGAAGGGCGTGCACCTGGTGGGCTGGGAGGAGGTCACGCGGCCTAAGAAGGAGGGGGGGCTGGGCCTGAGGCGCCTGGCGACGGTGAATGATGCTCTCTTGCTCAAATGGGCGGCGAGAATTTGGGGTAGGGAGGACAATCTTGTTAAACTGTTTGAGGATTGCGGCTGGGGATGGATTTGTTTCCGCTTTTCGGGGCAATTATCAGGGTCAGCTATCATCCTTTTGGCGGGGGTGATGGACGCCCTTAACCGCAATCGCTCTTTATTTGCTATTAAGCTCGGTGATGGAAATTTGATTCATTTCTGGGAGGACGACTGGACGGGAAGGGGGCCCTTACGGAATCTCTTCTCCCGCCTTTACGCTTTGGTGACCAACAAGGATGTCACGGTGGCCTGCTGCTGGGATGGGCGTGCTTGGTGCCCTCCAATTACTGAACTCTTGTCGGAACAGCGGACGCTCGATTATATCTCTCTCATATCCGCTCTTGATGAAGCCCCCGTGCCTTCTCTGGGTCGTGACTATTTGGCTTGGAAGGATGGATCCTTCTCTACCCGTGACGCTTATAAGGCTATCTTGCCTAACTACTCAAGGGATGATGCCATTTTCTTGAGAGACTGCAGATTCTTGTGGGGGCTCAAGCTAGTGAGCGCATTGGTATTTTCCTTTGGCTACTTCGTCGGGGAAGATTGTTAACTCGTGATCGCTGTGCTAGGATGTTTCCGAATTCATCGCCTACCTGTGGCCTCTGTGGCCTGGAGACGGAAAGTATTGATCACCTATTCCTTCATTGCAGATGTGTTTGTGCCCTGTGGGATGACTTGGGTTGGTTGGATCTGTCCTCTTTTGTATCTTTCTGTCATAGCTTGTTCTGTGGTAGGGGGCGACCGCGGTTATCGCTGCTGGACCCAATTGCGCGGCTTTGGAGCCTTTGGTTGGGACGAAATGAAGCTATCTTTGCTGGGCAGCGATTCTATCTGGAGAATATTCGCTCTTCGGCCTCGGGTTTCCTACTTGAGTGGACCTCAATGTAATATGATGATTTTGTTGCGGGGGTAACGCCCTTTGCTTACCCCCTATAACCTTGTTTTTTTGTTTTCTGATCTTCCATTCCCCCTTGTAAGTATTTCTTTCTCTTTTTAATGCATTGGGGTGAGCACCTTCGAGTGTGTCCCCCTTTTTTGGAGCCTCAAAAAAAAAATATCTATCTCTACAGAGATGATGGAGAGGAGATTCTGATGAATATAGAAAGAAGTTTAGGTCAAGGTGGAAATTTATTGATTGTCTTGATATATAACACGATTACATTGCACAGTCACTTCGACTAAAAAAATAACTAGGTCTGATTACCCAATTATTCGAATATGCAGTTAAATTCAGACAAAGTTGAAAATTTGAAAATTTGTTACTTGATATCTGCACCAACTAATGTACAAGTAATTGACGGGTATTACACCTAATTTTGATCAATTTTGATTAGTGTTTCATTAGTTTTTGGACAAAGATCTCTTAAATGTTATATATACTCAATATAACTCAATGGTAAAACTAAATTTTTTCAGAAGAAATACAACATCCTCTTCTCTCTATCCATGGTTTTCCCTTCTATGTTGAATGATTTTCTAAGTGAAATCTTTATATTGTATTGATTGCTTCTTTGCTTTGTTTTTCATACAAATTGCTTCTAAACGGGAGTAATGGGTGCAAATTCCATGATGGAATAAGTGATATCAGCATTGCAGAAAAAAGGAGAATTCACAATATACTTGGTGATGGACAAAAATGGACATTTTTTCGCAGTATGTCTGATTGATGTTGAATCTTTCAACATGGATTTGAGCAAGAATCCATGTCGCCGACCCTACTTATAGTGGGAGAAGGCTTCACCATGTCTTGTTGATGTTATACCATAAATCTAAAACTCTACCTACAATACAACTTAAACTTAAAAACTGATTTATATGGATAGCATTTTCATCTATCCAGATAAGAACAAACACAGCAAAAAAGCTTCTTAAAAACAAATATAATTAAAAATTCAAATAATAAAATAAATAAGCATGACATATTACAAACCTCACCAAATGCTCCTCTACCTATGATTGCTAAGAGATCGAAATCATCGACACAGATCTTCTGCCTCTTGAGACGCATGTACTCTGTCTCCTTCCGCTCCAAATCTTTAATTAAATTTAGTTGCTCCTCCGCAGGCACAGCTGATTTTGCAAGCTGGTCTACTAATAATGAACGCCTGTATTATTTTTAAAAATAAAATAATAATAATAATAATAATGATAATAATAAAGGAAAGAGGAACGGAATGATTGTGATATAGAACAAGAAGGCAAAAGCCAGCTGATTACAAAAACTGGTGCCTATTCTGTCATCAGGTGAACCCCGCCCAATAGTCTAAGTTAAAATGTGGAGATTGGCTAGCTCTTTTTAGATGGAAATTCTTTGCCAGCATGTAAGATGTATACGAAATTAAAACTTAGATATCCTATGAATACAACCACAAATCATCATGAAGGAAAGTTAGAAGTAAATTCGCCTGAGGGGTACCCGTGGAATCTTATTCCACGGGACCCCCAAGCGAACATATAATTTTTTAAGTACCCTAAGGAAGCCGTGACCTCAAGTCACGTCTTCTATAGAAGGAAGCCGTGAGTTGAAGACACGGCTTCCACTCAACAAAGCCGTGACTTCAAGTCACGGCTTCCTCTGGTACCAGAACAGAACTCTTTGAGTGTAAGCCCTCCCAGCCCTCATCACCAAACTCTTCATCGTCTGATTCTTCAAGACATCATTGAAGTTACTAGCAACGTGACGTAGACAGAAACGCCAATACACATAGGGCGGCTGAAATTGCACTTCTTGGCGCCGCATGGCAGCTCGAATTCCTGGTGCACGGTCAGATATAACACAAATGGGACCAATACGATCCCCAAAAATATGAAGTCGAACTCTCTGGAGAAACCAACACCAACTGTCTTCGTCCTCCTCGTTCACAAAGGCAAACGCAAGAGGAAGGATGTGATTTGCTGCATCAACGCCACACGCAATTAGCACCTTCTGCTTGTATCTACCATACATATGAGTACCATCAATGCTAACAATAGGTCTGCAGTGTTTCCATGCACTGATACATGTACCAAATGCCCAGAAAGCCCACTTGAATACCTTCTCATATCCACCAACAGGTTCCCCACAGATATCAGTAACGGTTCCTGGAATGGATGTCTCCAGCGCACGAAACAAGTACGGCAACTCATTGTAGGAAGCCGCCCAATCACCGTACACTGTCTCTATTCCCTTTCTCCTAGCATCCCATATCCTCCGACGACTCACCATGTACCCGAACTCGTCAGAAATAGATTGCCGCAGGTAGGAAATCTTCACTGCGGGTGAAATCTTGATTTGATTCAGGAATTTCTGTGCCATGAAGTTGCAATCAAGTTGAGGGTGGTCTTGGTTTGCTACGCGGTGCAAGCCGGCATGTGGTGCATCTAATTTTGAAATCACAAAGAGGCCATCAAGTGGGCGACGATGTCCACGCAACCGCCAAAGGCAACCCCTGCTCTTCTCGCTACAATAAATAACCCATAAATGACGATTAGATTCGTGCACCTCAAAATTGTAATGATGCTTGATGTGAAATAACTTGACCGAATAAATCAAGTCTTCCTTGCACTTGAAGGTCATCCCATTTCTTAGCTCATCTGAACTTCCCATTCCAACGTGAATTCCCATCACGTCATCACCATTACGGATGTAACCATCACCGCCTCGTGTGTTATAAAAGGGAATGACAGACTCAACATGCACCGTCTCGTTCTCATCGTTCAACATTTCATCATCATCATTTTCCATTTCATCATCAGTAATCTGTGGGGTATCCTCCATCATACGATCAATCTCGGGATCGTGATCCTCCCCTATAGTGTACATGGGGTCATTCAGAGAGGGCCCCAAAGGTTGGGGAACAACATGTGCTCTTGGAGCCGTCGTAGCAGCCTGGCGTACACACATAGGATCTCGTGTACATACAAGGTCAGTAAATAGAACTGGTCTGTAGGAGCTTCCCATCATCTCAACGTAGTTCAAAACATCGGTAATGTCACCATCATACTCCACATCAACCACAAAGGTCTCATTATTCTCTGTCATCCTGTGAAACACACGTAACTCGGAACCATTGCTTAGGTCAAGACGAAATGATTTTGCAATCATCTCGACCAATCCATTGAATGTCAAACCCATCCCGATTTTTATGGGTTTCATCCGACCACCCTCGTATCGGACTTCTTTGTCCACCTTACAAATCTTCCCACCAACATGACACAAGCACAACACTTCCATTGCTTCGACTACATTGAAAAACATGAGTAATTAAATTATATGGCTTACACAAAATCGAAATAAATAGTTAAAAAAACAATGCTAGGGTTCACTCACCGTGGGTGAGATGAAGCACCTCTAGAAGACGAATGAGGGGACGTGGCGGCACGGGAGGGGGCGTGCACGCGTACAGAGCGTCGGGGGCGGGGTGTAACGGCGGGGGAAGCTCGCAAATGGAGGAGGAGAGGGCCTTGCCGCAGCTGGAGAAGGACGGAGGCACTCGCAAGGGGAGGGTCTTCTGTTCGCGTGGGGGGTGCGGGTGGCCGCGGTCTGGGTATATTGGCCCGAAGCCGTGACTTGAAGTCACGGCTTTGTTGAGTGGAAGCCGTGACTTCAACTCACGGCTTCCTTCTATGGAAGCCGTGACTTGAGGTCACGGCTTTCTTAGGGTACTTAATAAATTATATGTTCGCCTGGGGGTCCCGTGGAATAAGATTCCACGGGTAACCCTCAGGCGAATTTTCTTCAGGAAAGTTAATATCGAAGGGAATAGCGACAGACACAATATGATTGTTTATATTACAAAATTTTGTATAGAGCAAGACAAGTTAACTTATGATTAACAAGGGACATCAGAACAATTAGTCTCAGATGGGTAATTACATACAAAAGTTAATACAGAATTTATGTGCAGGGCATCATATGATCGCAATATGATGCGGATCGATTCCGGCGTCGACGTTGATAATAAAATATTTGGGCGGTGGAATATCGGTGGAAAAAAGAGAGGGGTTGCGAAGAAGAAATCTCGTCGGTAACGAGGGGTTGAAGGAGAAGAACCGCGGAGATCGCGTGGAGAGAGAGGGAGAGGAGAAGGGAGAGAGATAAAAATCTCAATTGATTATCAATACTTGACTGATTAAAAATACTGGACTACCATCTCTTTATATAGGAGAGATGGTTTACAAAAATAGTAAACAAATTAAAATTGACAACCAACTTTATCTTAATTTGACTCTGACAAATTTTAAAATCCCAATTGACCTCTAATTACCCTAATTGGACTCTAATTAATTAACTGACCAAATTCAATCTACGAATAAACGTTGAGATCACATGTGATCTCAATTATTTAATTAGACCATTACGACAACTCAAAAACGTCAATAAAATTGACATTTAAAAAAACAAATATTTGGCCCTATATTTGGGGCCCACGCTGCATCTAACTCTCCTCCGCTTTAAAAATTCGTCTCCCGACAAATTGCGTGATGTAGGTGTGTCGTTGGAGAAGTCGTCTCTGAGATTGTAACTTGCAATTAGATCTTTCAACATTACGTTTGTAGTTCTTTTCAATTTGGGGGCGTCCCTGCAATTTTCGTACCCCTCCAATTAAACCCATATTGAAGGAGTGGCCTTTCACTTTACCCTTTATATAAAAATTCATGTCAGGAGGGGTTTCTCGGTAATTTTCCCCACTTAATTTTTTTGCCCTGAATTTCGGAGTTTTGTTTCGGCCCGTAAGGATGGCTCGTGCTAGGGCTCCTTTCTTCATCAGCAAAAGGCGGCGTCGGGTGGATCGACAGGGGCTGGCGGCGGTGATGGGGCGACTGCAGAAGGGGGTGTTTGGCTCTGGCGAGGCTGGCGGCGTGATAGGGCTGAAGGGTGATCGGGTGGGGACGCTGGCACTGGAGGGGGCGCGTTTGGGGCGGCGGGGTTGCGGCCTGGCGATGGTGCTGGCGAGACGAACGGCGGAAGGGGGAGGAGAACACGGGAAAAGAGGGCAAGGGAGAGGGCGGAATCGAGAGGAGAGGGGGATGGATGGGGCGAGAGGGGTTTGCGGGTGCGAGAAGGTGGCGCGAGGTGCGCGCTGGGGGTGAGGTTTTTTGGGTGGTCGATGTTCGGCTGCGCGCTCGGTTGCGCGCGGCTGTGTTGTGCGGCTGGGTGGCCCGGCGGTGGGAGAGGATGGCTCGGCCTGTAGGGAGAAGGGTAGGTCACGGATGGCGAGGTCGAGCGGTATTGGGAAGGCAGGGAAAGAGGAGTAGGCGGTGATGGGAGAGGGAGGGGAGGGGAAAGGCGCTGGGAGGGAGCGTGGGAAGGGAGGTAGGCGAAGGCGGTGGGTGTGAGCGGCTGGGAGGGAGCCGCAGGCGGTGTGGGACTGGGGAAAGGTTCCGGCAAGGCTAGGTGGGCTGGCGGAGTGGACGAGGAAAGACGGGAAGATACCTGGGATAGATTGGACCGTACCGGGACGGCCGGAGGAGGCAGCGGCACTGATTCCGGTGGCGAAAACGGTTCTGGAAGGTGCTGGACAGTGAACATTTCTTCCTCCATGGGGCGGGCTTCTTCGTCAAACTTCGCGGCAGCGGCTTCAACGGGTGGCGGCTTTGATTGGGTGTCGCATAGGGCCTCGAAGTTGGCCACAAGAACTCGAAACTCGGAGTGGATTGTGGTTTGCAAGTGATGCAAATCACGTAACATGCGCTCCGTCTCCTTGTCGTAGTCGTCGTTAGCCCGTTGTTTTCTGTCGAACGAGCGATGGTTCCTTGACGTATGTCGGCGCGAATATCTGGACGGATCGTCAGATCGTGGGGACGATCTGTAAGCCATGCTCTGATACCAAATGATGCGGATCGATTCCGGCGTCGACGTTGATAATAAAATATTTGGGCGGTGGAATATCGGTGGAGAAAAGAGAGGGGATGCGAAGAAGAAATCTCGTCGGTAACGAGGGGTTGAAGGAGAAGAACCGCGGAGATCGTGTGGAGAGAGAGGGAGAGGAGAAGGGAGAGAGATAAAAATCTCAACTGATTATCAATACTTGACTGATTAAAAATACTGGACTACCATCTCTTTATATAGGAGAGATGGTTTACAAAAATAGTAAACAAATTAAAATTGACAACCAACTTTATCCTAATTTGACTCTGACAAATTTTAAAATCCCAATTGACCTCTAATTACCCTAATTGAACTCTAATTAATTAACTGACCAAATTCAATCTACGAATAAACGTTGAGATCACATGCGATCTCAATTATTTAATTAGACCATTACGACAACTCAAAAACGTAAATAAAATTGACAATTAAAAATAAATAAATATTTGACCCTATATTTGGGGCCCACGCTGCATCACAATAGCACCCTACGAGCATGTAAAGTAGACATTAATGCAAACGATTACAGTTGTCTTAGGATTTCATTGACATCAAGAAATAATTATCCAATTGGAATTTAAAGTGTTGTAAGATAAGATGAGAAAACTTCTTTTATAGTGTGGTTTAGACATCTTGAGTAGAAGTCAATTGCATCTCGGTATATACATAGAGGAAGTAGGTTAATGAACCTAGCAAGGATGTCAAGTATAATAGAAGAAGTATTGAAAAGAAACTTAAAAGTTAGCTTGCTTAAATCTAAGTCTTGGGATGACCGGGAATTCATCTGTTTAAAGGCAGAAAAAATTCATCCAGCAAACCATGTAAAAGTGTCTTTTACTGATGCATTTCTATTACTGAATGCAAAATTAGTGACGGAATCTTTCTCTTTTTTTTAGAGAAGGATCTTTTCTCATTGTTACCCAGTTAGGAAAAACTTTTCCTATGTAGTGACCAAAAAGACTAGTTTTCTATAGCAATCTCAAATTTATCATGATTTCTTGCAAAATATGTCGAAATAAGGGGACTTATGTTACCATCTGTTTGAGTTCTTAATTTTTTTCCATTTTATGTCAAAGTAAACTTAGCCGTGGCCGGTCCCAAGCCTGAGTAAATTGAGGAGAGTTGTGTTAGGTAGCTGATAGTCAGTGTAAAATAGTCGGAGACAACTTTCGAAGTAGTATTTTTAAAAAAAAATACTATTTAGGAAGTTGCCTCAAGACAGTCGGATCTTTTCAACATGGATTTAAGCAAACATTTAGATTGCATTGGGTCGTTCCCTACTTGCGATGCGTTGCATCGTTCGAATGTATGAAAATTTGGCAAGGGCCGCTACATCGCTGCCCAGATGTAGTTCAAAATTTGCAAAAGTTCTCAAATGAGGAACGCATGCGAGTAAATAAGATAGTTCAGATGCATCGTCGCACAAATGCTGTCCAAAATTTACAAGGGTTCTCGCATGATGGACGCATGCGAGTAAAGAAGTTAGTCCAAAAGAGGTTGCAAAGGAAGTTGTGATAGGTAGTTGGAATATTGGCACTTTGACTGGCAAATCGATGGAAATTGTAGATACGATGGAAAGAAGAAAGATTTAGATACTATGTCTCCAAAAGGAAAAAATGGTTGAAGAGAAAGCGAAGGAGATCGAGAAGACATGCTTTCAACTTTGGTATTCAGGTAAAGATAAGGGTAGAACGATTTTGGAGTGGTTGTTCATAAGGATTTGAAGGAATGTGTCGTTGAGGTGCAAAGATTTCAGGCTCGGATTATTTTGCTAAAATTGGTGCTCGAAGAAGAAATTATTAATATCATCCCAGTTTATGCACCGCAAATTGGTTTAGATGAAAGGACTAAACAAGCTTTTCGGGAAGATCTGGACAAGATTTTGCAAGGAATCCCACAAAGAGAGATGATTTGCTTGGGTAGAGATCTTAATGGACATGTGGGAAAGGATGCTACAGGATATGCTAGTGTTCATGGAGGCCATGGCTTCAGGGATAGAAATGAAGAGGGAAAAGTCATTCTAGATTTTGTAATGGCTTATGATCTTTTCATAGCAAATGCTCTCGTCAAGAAGAGGGAAGAGCATTTAGTTCCTTATGAGAGTGACCCGACTAGAACACAGATAGATTACTTTGCATTGAGGAGAAGAGGTCGATTGTGTTGCAAAGACTGTAAAGTAATCCTAGGAGAGAGTTTGACAACCCAACATCACCTGTTATTCATGGATGTGCATAAAAGGGCTAATGAAGAAAAGGAGACTTTCCAAGATCACTAAAACAAAATGGTGGAATCTTCAACTGAAGCAATCAAGCTTTAGGGAGAAGGTTTTAGAAGACTTATCTTGGGATTGTAGCAGAAGTGCAAATGGGATATGGGAAGTGGTAGCCTCTTTTATTCGAAGGGTAGCCAAAGAGATACTAGGCGAGTCAAAGTGAGGAGCTCCAGGACAAAAGGAGACTTGGTGGTGGAGTGGAGGGGTGCAAGAGAAGCTTAAAATTAAAAGAGCTTGCTTTAAATCTTATGAAGTTGCAAGCGAGGGAATGGAGAGAGTTGCTTTAAAAGAGCTTGCTTTAAATCTTAGGAAGAGAGCGAGGGAATGGAGAGAGTTGCAAGCGAAGCTAAGTCAAAAGCTTATGAAGTTTTGTACAAAAATCTTGACTCTAAGGAGGGCCAGAACGATATATTCAGGTTGGCCAAAGCAAGAACAAGAAAGACCAAAAACCTTTCTCAAGTGAAATACATTAAGGATGAGGAAGGTCAAGTGTTTGTTACATAGAAGGATATAGAGACTAGATGGAAGCAGTATTTCCATAAGCTTTTCACTGGGGAAGGAAATAGAGAGATAACTTTGGGTAATCTAGCTAGTAGTGAAAGTTACTTGAATCGTGCAAGCTTTAGACGAATCCAAAGGAAGGAAGTAGGGATGGAAGGGTAAAGAAACAACCCACACAAGGGCTGGAAGAAGGGCATAACACACCACAGCCCATGGCAGGCGCAAACAACAGAATACCTACGAGTGTCCAACAGTCGGTACACCAAGTGCTTTGATACCATGTAGTAAAACAAGCACAGAAAGAAACGGTGATTTACATGGAAACCATCGACAAGAGGAGTTAAGAACCATGGTGGGAATTGTCCTTGTTGCTTAGAGCAACAAGAGCTTCTTTCTTTTTATCTCTCATATTTGAAAACAAGGTAGGGTGAGTTACATATATAGCTCCCAAAGGGAGATAAATAGATCCTTGTTCATGATCCATTTACCCAGTAAACAAGCAACTCAACCAATTAGAATGGCAAATAAGTTTCCTTCTGTGGGGTTGGTGACAAGAAGCTCTAGTCTCTGGTCTCACTTCGCTTCTCCTTGTTCTATTTCTTCTACATTTTACTCCCACGCGCTATCAATCAACTAAATAGATGCTTCTATCCTGCAAAAATATCTTCCGAGTATTCTTTGATGCAGCGTGAAATGAATAATTAGGGCTGAATTTTTTATCTATTAATTATAGTCTAATTAGGGTCAAATTAATTTTACGGTTAATTGAGTCTGTTGTAATTTTTCTATTTAAATAACGAGATCGTTTGTGATCTCAAATCAATTAGTTAATTGGTTAGATTCAATTTGGATAAGTTAGGATTTGAACTTTTATTCACTTTCTATTTTTGTAATCTCTCCTCTCATATATAAAGTGGATGGTAGCATGAAATTTTATTCAATTCAAGAGTCAACTAAAATTTTAGATTTATCTCATTTATCGATCTCTCTCTCCTCTATCTACGTGATCCCCATGCTTCTTTCTCCAAATCCTTCGCAACCAACAAGCATCCTCTTCTTCCACCCTCAAATTTTCTTCTCCACCGAATATTTCCATCAAAAAAATATTTTTTCACTATTGGAATTTTTTATTTGTATTAATTGGTATCAGAGCATGACCTACAGATCGTCCTCACAATCTGACGATTTGTACAGATGTTCACGCAGACACCTAACGAAAGAATCTCATTCGGGGTAACGCAAACAGCGTGCTGAAGAAGCATGCAACAAAGAACTGGTTTTCATATTGCTCGAATTTCAATCAAGTCTACAGGAGTTAGCTTCAGATTTTCAGACCATGAACGACATCAGGTTGACTCCACCACCATCGGTGACACTACAATCACTCGAAGCCGATGTCCATGAAGACACCGGGTCACCTTGCATCTACAAAACTATTGTCCAGGTTTTCAAAGAAGAAAAACAAGAAAAAACAATCATCACCGACATTCTGCTTGATGTCACGTGCGATTTCGATCAGTCGACGCTCATGAAATCGACTCCACTAACTTTTGCAACTCCCTCGCAGGTCCCCCATGCCTCCCCTTCTGCCACCGAACAACCATCTCCAACCTTGCCATCACCCATTTCCATTGCCCTAAAACCCCCAACTACAACCCCGGCCATGTTGCACCCCTCCGACACCATATCCACACCCTCGCCAACTCCTACAACGCTCCCGCCACCATCGCGCAACCCCATTGCACCATTGCTGAGCCCCCATGCCCTTGCGAAATCCCTCTAACCCCCATCACCCCGCCTACCACCAGCCCCATAACCTCGGTAGACCCCAAACTCGAGCACCTGCGCTGCCCAACGCCCAAACCACGTGACTCCCCCCAATGCCAACCACCACCTCCTCATCGCCTCACCCTTGCCATCTCGCCAGCAGCCGCAACCCGTACCTTCGCAACCACTGTTGTAAAAGTCCCCCGATTGGCCCGACTAGTAGGTCCGACTAGTCTAGTCAGTGGGGTAGCCGACCGAGTATTGACTGATTCCGACTAGGTCGGCTAGTCGATCAAATTTTGCTTAGAGATACCATAATCTTTTAATTTTTTAAAGCAAACTTATTCTAATATGCTTAATGCTTTATTTAAATTCAATTACTTCTTTTCTTTCATTACGATAATATAAAAAATGTAAAAATCTTTGTAAATTTATAAGAATATATGTATAAAAATGATTTATATATTTAAAATATTTAAAAATTCAAAACCGATTAAAATCTGATTAGTTGCCGACTGCCGATTAATCCTTAGTCAGTGACCCAACCGGCCGAGTACCGACTACCGATTTTTACAACCTTGTTCGCAACACGCTGCCAACCCCCCCCCAGTCCACGTTGTCGCCAGCGACTTGCGCAACCAGCAGCCGCACTGCGCCCACATGATTCCCACCAACACCAACACCATCATCTACATGCTCTTGGGAAGCTCTGTCCTCGCGCGTACGGTAGCCATCATCGCTCCATACGCCCACCTTGTCGTCGCAGTCGGATGCAATGGGAGAAAACCTTAGCAAAGGCTTTCTCAAGAAAGGAAGGCACTCTCAAACTGGAACCATGTTTCCCCAAATCAAGGAGTGGGAAGTGGGAACTGATTTGGGAATATTTCAAGAAACCTCCTCCACTTTTTTTTATCTAAAAACTGTATGATTTAGGTGCCTATGGCTGGGTTTGTATTTAAGTAAAGGGGGATGAATTTTGCATTCACGTCCCCCTGAGGATAAATATTGTAACGTCCCCCTGAGGATAAATATTACAATAGAAGTGCTAAAGGGAAGAGGAGTGGGCAACAAGTCATTCCTATTAGAATTAGTATTAATTGACCTCCCTATAAAAGAACATGTGGGCCAGCTATTTTATTCACGTCTCCTCTCACTATTATCATTTGGTTTCCACCATCCATGGCCTCTCCAAACTTCATGATTCTACCTATGAAGATGCCACATCAATTTTTTTTCTACACAACAATTTGGTGAGAATCTCTGCCATGACATGGAAGTCTCCACACGTGCCACATCAATTCTTCGATCATCATCCTCTCCGGCATGACGACGACTCCACGAGGACTGCGATAACGGCTTGGATCACGCAACATGCACCTCATTTCTTCTCTCTACACGAACTCCAGAACGTTACGACTCAAGGCAAAGCTATTCATCAGAAGATGAGTTTTCCAAGCGGTAGAGAGCTGATGCATCATGAAACAAATAATTAGCATTGTATTTTCCATCAATTAATTAGGGTCAAAATATTTTTACGGTTAATTGAGTCCGTTGTAATTTTTCTATTTAAATAATGAGATCGTTTGTGATCTAAAATCAATTAGTTAGTTGGCTAGAGTCAATTAGGATAAGTTAGGATTTGAAATTTTATTCATTTTCTATTTTTGTAATCCCTTCCCTCCTCTAAAAAGTGGATGATAGCCTATTGTTTTATTTAATTCAAGAGACAATTAAAATTTGAGATTTATCTCATTTATTGCTCTCCCTCTACACGATCCCCATGCTTTTTTCTCCAAATCCCTCAGCCGACGAGCATTCTCTTCTTCCACCCTCCAACTTTCTTCTCCACCAAATATTTCCATTAAAAAATAAGTTTTCACCATTGGAATTTTCCTATTTGCATCATTCTCTCTCCCTCAAACCAAATTAGGTCCAGAGGCAACTGGTGGACAATCAAACATCCATGTTCGTCATGTTGATCATCGCACAATACTACATGCCATGTTATCATCGTCCAATACTACATAACATATGAAGTACGTGGACAATTTTTTTCCAGCACCAAACACCTAAAGTTCACCTGAAACTGGACTGCGTTGGGATGTCCTTGGACCGCAGCAGATAATTCTTCATCACCCGCTAATTTAGGAGGTCACAGCGACCCAGCTCAACCGCATCACGGTGACTAACAGATTATGAGTGAACACATCTCAACAGATCGTAAAAATGGGATCGTCAACACTTCGTTAGCAACAAACACCTCATGTCCCTCTCGAGTGGGATCAACATTCCAATGATCTATACATATTTTCCTTCGCATCGACGATTACGACAACAAAAAACACACACCTCATCCCAAATGCGTTCGGATGCCTCGCATTGCCATCAGGACATCACATGTCATCCAACCATCCGCAATCCAAACACAACCGACCATCCACCGATCCCCAATCCCAATAAAAACATCGAAAACGTTACATAGGAATCGAAAACACACACACAGAGAGCAAACGATCATCGATCAACGGGAAGGAGGATTGCAATACCTCTCCTTCCGATCCTCGAGGTTCTTCATCTGGTCGCGGTAGTGGTTCTCGATGTAGCTCT
The DNA here is from genome assembly GCA_037367405.1 of Ottelia alismoides. Lineage (NCBI taxonomy): Eukaryota > Viridiplantae > Streptophyta > Magnoliopsida > Alismatales > Hydrocharitaceae > Ottelia > Ottelia alismoides. The sequence continues at coordinate 129,428 of JAZKJV010002132.1, read as the reverse complement.
TAGCGGCAGCGACCTTCTCCCTGGTGAGGCTCGATCCGAGCTCCTCCTCCGCCTCCATAGACTCGCCCTCTCGCGCTTCTGATGGTTGCGGTGGGAGGAGGATGGGGGAGTTTGTTATAAGGAGAGAGAGAGAGAAGATGCGGAGGAGACAGCTGCCGGTTCTACGTGAGGGAATGATATACAATGGAGAGGACGGGGAGGTCAGTTTGTTGTTGTTCGTGATGATGGTGACAGCTATATGGGAAGAGGAGAGGGGAAGGGTGATGCCGCGCAATTAGGGGTGTCTATCGAGTTCATCGGGCGGCCTAAACTCGGACTCGAACTCGATAAGAAACTAAAGCTCGAACTCGGGCTCAATAAGGGTCGAGCACTCGATCACCAACTCGAACTCGAATTCATCGAGTTCGAGCTGACTCGCGAGCATCTTATCGAGCCACGAGTTTCTGAGCTGATTCACGAACCTCAAAATGAGCTGGCTCACGAGCCTCTTATCGAGTCATGAGGCTCTGAGTTGGCTCACGAGCCTCAAAATGAACAGGCTCATGAACCTCTTAAAGAGTCATTGTTCCATTTTGTACATTAAATTATGCAAATGTCATTTGTAACTTTGATTTTTTATACTTTTTTCTGTAGCTTTTTGGTCAAGTAAAATATTTACCTCTATTTTATATCAAGCTTAATATGGAAGTTTCGGTATACATATTTCAACTTTTTATTAAGAGGGAAAATGAGTTATCGAGTCGAGTTTCCGAATTGAACAACGCCTAACTCGGACTCGACTCGATAAGCTAACGAGCCATAAAACCCAACTCGGACTTGGACTCGTTAAGGTTTCGAGTCCGACTCGTGAGCCCTTAACGGGTTGAACCCGAGTTGAGCTCATCGAGCTCGAGCTTTCTTGACAGCCCTACGCGCAATGCGCTTTGCCCGATACTTCCTCCGCGCATTGGGGGTAATTTGTGCATTTAGCTTGATTTTTATTGGCTCGTTTAGTTAACAGGTTAATTTGGGTAACTCACTGACTTGACATATTTCATGCTCTATTTATAGGGATGAAAATGATCGGATACGGATACGAATGTAGTTATAATCATATCTTTATCTATTTTAAAAATACAAATACAAACGTAGATACGAATATTTACGAATGTCAAAAATATGTTACCATATCTTTAAAAATGAATACGAATGTAAAACAAATACGAATCAGATACGAATAATAACAGAAATATTTTATAGATTAACTAAAATATACATGATTAGGATAGTTTAAACATAAAATAGATATAAAAGATATGGTAATTTTACAACAATTATATCAATAATAATGAATGCAATCATAAAATGTTGTTACACGCAGTTATAAATAAATCTATAACTATACATATATTCGAAAACGAATATACAAATACGAATGCGAATATTAGTGAATGTCAAAGTGATATCCCTATCTGTATCCATTTAAAACGAATACGAATGCCAAAATATGTATAAAATGAGTACAACAGCGGATCGAATATGAATATATTCACATTCGTTTTCATTCCTATCTATCTATGTATTCTTGAGTTGGAATTAGTTATATGGACCATACAATTTCTTTGTTATATTGTTTAAATCACATTTTAAATAAAAATTAAACATCAAAAATATATTATAAATATAAGAAAAATTAATATGACACATAATCAATGCGACATCACATCACATTTATCATTCAAAACCTCTTCAACCCTCCCAACCATCCAAACAACTACTATTCACTGGAGGATACTCCAACTCAACTTTGTTGCAAAACAAGCCCCTAGTGTGCGGGGTTGTAATGAATTTGGAGGGTTCTTTACTTTTTTTTTAGGAAACAAGTCATGTATTCTCGTCTTATAATGGAATACAAAGAGGAGGGAATGGTCTTTGTCGATCATTCTCCAATAATGCAGTTACATAATGAGTGTACAGCAAGATTTTGGGCTATGATGACCATATTTCTTTTGACGAGAGCTAATTTAAATGTTAATGACTTTGGAAGTTCGGAGGCGGAGTCCTTCACAATTCCTTTGATTGTCCACAGGGGCGGAACTAGCATATAGTTTAGAGGGGCCATGGCCTCTCCTTAATTATTACATTTCTCTTATATAATGTTATTAAATTTTGATATGGCCCCTGCTTAAATGTTAAATATAGAGCGAATAATGTCGAGTAGTATCAATAAATGCTCAATGTCTCACTGGCAAAGTGTTGTTTTCTCTAACTAACAAACCCCCCTTGATAAAATTCCTGGTTCCGCCTCTGATTGTTCATGTTGGAGGCCGCTGGAGGTTAATCATGTCGACATGGAAGTAATTCATCAATTTGATCCACTCTTTGATAGCTCAAGGTTCAGCTTCTTCGAGGTTAGAAGCCGTGAACGTCTTGCATTTTCTCTAGGTGATGTCCTTATTATTAGAGTGTACTAGGCCAAATCGCCTTGCCCACCTCGTAAGAAGCATCGATGACAACTTTGATTTGAGTGCTATGTTTTGATGCTTGAAAAAAGGATAGTAAGAATTAGATTAGGAGGCGAGGCTTTGCGACCATATGATGGCTAATGAGCTTGTAGGTGAATGGAAAGAAGGATTCCAAGTGTTGTTCTTGAGCAATCCAAAACAAAATTCGATTATATTGTCACTAATCTTTATAATGCATTTATAAACTTAAGGCTCGAAATGATTAATGCATTTATAAACTTAAATCCTTTGTTAATCGAGATGATAACCTAATGGTTAAGAGTATAAATGAATATTGGGTTGGAGTTTATTGAATCCAAGGTAACTCAATCCAATTTAATTCACCTATTCATGGACTAGACCACATATTATGATTTCTTATCCTAATTGGCTCAACCTGGCCTGATTAGCATGGGTTAGGGGGCGTGTTGGATTGGCTCGTTTAACTTTTTTTCATGCGGGAGTAAGAAATAAGAATAAGAATTGCCGAGCTTAAGCTTATGTTAGTTAAAAAAGGCCTCGAGGCCTTTGCCTAATAATCAACCATTTTTCCATCCAAATATTGCACTGTGTCGGATCTAGGGATGAAAACGTTCGATATGGATACAAATATAGGTATGATCATATCCTTATCTATTTTAAAATACGAATACGAATGTGGATACGAATATTGACGGATGCAAAAAATGTGTTACCATATCCTTAAAAACGTATACGAATATAAAACGAATACGAATCGGATACGAATAATAGTAGAATATTTAATAGATTAATTAAAATATACATATATATTTAGGTTGTTTTACACAAAAAGTAGATATACCGGATATAGTGATTTCGTAAAATTATATCAACAATGGTGAATACAATCATAAAATGTTATTACGCACAGTTATAAATAATTCTATTACTATACTTATGTATGAATACGAATACGAATGCGAATATTAGTGAATGCCAAACTGATATCCATATTCGCATACATTTTAAAATGAATAAAAATACGAATGTCAAAATATGTATAAAATGAATACGATAGCGGATAAGATTCGAATATATTCGCATTCGCTTTCATCCCTAGTTGGATCACTTTAAACATGGAAATAATTGGACATTTAAAAAAATATCAAGATCAAAACAAAAGAAGATAAACGAAGTTGTGGGATGCAAAAGAGGTTTGAGAAATATATCAATTCGATCATCAATATCAAACCACATAACTCTTGTTATATGATTCATCAAATATAGCATAGTATATATTACATATTGACAATTTGAAAGCCCAATAGTTAATTTGGTAACAGATAATATTAATACTATGATTTAACATTAAGATACAGAAGAAGAGAAATGTTATGCTAATATAACCACACGATTAGAAGGAAAATATTGGAGAAAATTAATGGAAAACCGTTGTTGCATGTATACATGATTCGTGGCTAACAATATAGTAAACAATAACAAATGCTGACATTCATTACGAATTTGAAAAGACAAAAATATTTTTCTATGAATGATATTTCTTGTGATAAGTTCAACAAAGGAAGATATAACAAGAGAATAATCGAATTGATTTTTGCGATAGCTTCATCTTCTAGTTGGCACGTCGACTTAAACTATCTACATCAACTGCATGTTAGGATTAGAGTCATATTAGGATTGAGAATTCTAATGGGATTCGACTCCTAATCTTAATAGTAGTGGAGTTGTATTCTATTTATAGTCTATTGAGAATATGACTATGGGTTGTATTTGAGCTATATAAAAAAGGGGATGGAGGCATTATCTCAACACCACCACAAGAACAATGTAATCCTAGAGAGAAAGAGGGGAGAGGAAGAGAGCGAAGGAATGGGCTTTTGTCGCCCTAAGCAATAAAATGGTTTACCACTGACATGTCTTTAACTGTGACCATAGCAAACCAAATCGATACTTCTCACCATTCATGTCTGCATTAATTTCAAACCATACATGCCGAATCAAACAAACCCCACATGAATAAACAAAGACACGCAAAGTTTGTAAAAATTAGAGTAACACAAGCATTCCACTTGCAACAACTAAGAAATATATGTTTAAAAGTCGAGTATCTTCACATAACAAATCACGAAGAAAGTTCAACTTGCTAATCCTCCCACGCAGATGGGGGATCATCATCCGGTCGAGGAGAAGGAAATGCTCCTCCAGATCCTCCAGCCATATGCCTCAGAAATTAAGAGAAACTATGTCATGAATTCATTTTTGCGCCGCAACTGTGCAATCAGTAGATCGTTCAAATGTGCAAACGTGTTGTTTTAATCTCCTCGTTCAATTGCTCGCGCATCTGCTTATTATAATAATAATAATCTGATTGTTGTATCCTCTAGAGCTTTTCTTTCATGTTCTGCAGATCCTGTTGTGATATATCGCCTCTTTCCGATCTGCACCCGTCAGTTTCCGAAGTCACAATCGCAATGCTCTTCAGGATAGACCGATCTAAATGCGTCTACATGCATCTTTTGTGCTACCGATACTGAACTGTCAGAATCATATTGTGAATCATATTCTGTCTGAAGCCAAATCATTTGATCCTGAAAATATTAAGTCCATATTGTTAGCAAATTAATTAATTGAAAAGGGTCACATATAATAACTTTAAAAAACATTAAAACAAATTAAAATGAGCATGTTCGTAATTAGTTACGACGCCAATCACACCTCCCCTTAGCATCAACTTTCCTGAATGTAATTAATATTAAAGAGACTAATTGCAGAGTTTTATATGTACCCTTTTTATCTTCAACTGATCCACATTTATCTTTCCATGTCCCTTATTAGACTTACGGATACCTATAAATTGTAATTAAAACACATATCATTTTACTTTCAAGTTAAAATCTAAACTAATAGATATATTTATATTACATCCAACTTTTTCCCCACCACCAATGAACAGTATTTCTCCACTCTTGTGCAACAACTACAGGAGGCACTATTTTAAACGCCTCCTTCACAGCAGTAGCAGATTGAACGGTCTTATTTTTAAAGAACAAACTCCGTTAGTATAGAAATGATATAAATGAACAAACTCCGTTAGCAGATTGAACGGTCTCATTTTCTTTCGTATGAGATATCATTTCGACTATACAATATAAGGGAAAAGTTTGAATTTTATAAAAATGAGATATAATATTGATGATATAAATGCACATGTGTTATACCTTTGAATTTGATGCATGCCATTCAATTTGTTGAACACATTTTCCCAAATGGATCATTGATAGAATTATCGCCCTAAATATAAATAAAATAAAATACCTTCACCAACACAATATAATTTCATCTTAAGAATAAAGGTTAAAAGCATCTAATACTAAGAAAGTTTGTTAGTTAAAGTAGTGGGAACTTTACTTGACAATTTAAACTAAAATATTTGGGTGATTCCCTGTGTATAGTAAGTAATCCAAAGGTTGCACAAATGGAGTTAAAAGCATACGAGCTGAAGCAATGCGTGTTATGCACTAAACGATGACTTATCCAAGCAATGACTTAGGGATCATTGCTGGAGTCAAAAGCACTCACGAGCTGGAGGCTAAATAATGCTTTAGGGGTCATTAGAGGTTTAGCACATGTCATTCCCTTAAAAACTTCAAATCCAGCAATACAACTGGGGTTTGGCTAAGTTAATTAGAGGAAGAGAGTAAGAAAAGATTATCTATAACTAATAACCAGATGACATCTTGTTAAAGCATGGAGATTAACCAGATGACATCTTGTTAAAGCATGGAGATTAACGGAAAGTGTCATCAGGCTTGTTGAATATGACATGTTCAGGAAAACAATGGAAGCATGAATCATCATGTATACCCAATCATAATAATAACAAACCATCTGGTAATCACAATCTAATGTTCTCATGGGATGTTCCAAGGCATTAGTGGGGTCAGCATCACTCATCACTCATCACATGCTTCTCTTTGCACACTGAACAACAATAAACTAGTAAAGTTTGGAAGGAGATCAATGTTTAGGGTTGATCCGTAGGTATTGAAGTGAGTACATGTAAAACCTATTAACCATGCACACCGGCCCCTAGGTAAAACTAACATCAGCAGAAAAAGTCTTGCAAAGGAATTCCGGAATACTACATCTCAGAAGACCAAGTTCAGCAATGGTTGGCTTTGGTGCTGGATGGCTGATCATCACAGGAGTTCATGCCTTAATCAAAGGATCACAGGTTCTTATTGGCTTAAATGACATATCTCTCATCACAGGAGTTCATACCTTAATCAAAGGATCAAAGGTTCTTATTGGCTTAAATAACACTAGATATGATCAATTTTTCTCAGCTAACGAAGTACCTACAACTCGATTTCATCCAACGAAGTCCCTACATAAAGACTAATGCACGAGTAATATCAAATTCAATTGAGAACCTCTGTATAAAAATTTGATCAACCATGACATCTTTCAATAAGAAAACTGTAGTTTCTCGGAAGGTCCACCAATGTATAGATGCATACAATGTTGAGCTAGGACGTGTACAGTTTGCCTAGGTACATTAAATATTTGTTGTTCTTGTTGCAAATTTAAGATAGTTACGATGGTATCTGCAAGTTGTATATCCGTTGTAATGCTGATGGTGTGATCTTGCTTTATGTTGATTTTGTTTCTATGTGAGAAAGTACAAACATAGTATGCAATCACAAAAAGCATTCACAAGTATGCATTTTGACTTACAGACAGTTCAAGAATCATCTTGTTTATGCACAAATAAAAATAGAGAGACTAATTTCAGTAGCCGAACTTAGAATAAATAAAATTCAGATCTTAAATGTTTGTCCTTACTTCTACAAACTAAATGGCATGCTGCCATTTTGCTTCATCTTTTTAAAATTCAAGAATCCTTTCGGTAAATCTAGAGGAAAATCAACAGAATCCAAATGCTAACATTATAAGCAAACCTTGATTTCTTTTTCCAACAACTAAATGGCATCTGGATAGACATGATGTTTTTTCAGTTTTCTACTATGATTTGTGCAAACATGAGGTAATATACTAACAATTGTTTTTCGGATTGTACACTAATTTGAAACAACCCAAATGAACTAACTAACTTAAATATGTACACTAATTTGTAAAGGGATGTAATTTTATATATATGCAATCTTATGATGATTGGTATTTTTATCTAGCACACACGACCCATTGTGCAGGGCCACACGCCACCCGGTGTGGAGGGATGCAAATTATATGACTATTTCTATGCAATCTTATAATGACTGGTATTTTTTATCTAGCACACACCACCCGTTGTGCAGGGTCACACGCCACCTGGTGTGGAGGGATGCAAATTATATGACTATATGCAATCTTATAATGACTGGTATTTTTTACATAGCACACACCACCCGTTGTGCAGGGCCACACGCCACCCGGTGTGGAGGGATGCAAATTATGACTCTATTTCTATGCAATCTTATAATGACTGGTATTTTTTACATAGCACACACCACCCGTTGTGCAGGGTCACACGCCACCCGGTGTGGAGGGATGCAAATTATATAACTATTTCTATGCAATCTTATAATGACTGATATTTTTTATGTAGCACACACCACCTGTTGTGCAGGGCCACATGTCACCCGGTGTGGAGGGATGCAGATTATATAATTATTTGTATGCAATCTTACAATAACTAGTACACACAACACATTTTCTTGAAGCTTTATTAAGGTTTGACGGGAAAAAATCATGAAGGGGGACTATGTCCGAACCACCGCAACCACAACCTAAATGAAGCATGCATATCTGAATTTGAATGGGACGAGTAATGCACACATATAACTCAAATGGAAATACATGGTGAGACAACATTTGGTGTTGTCTAGAAAAAAATATAACGAAATGGATAAAGCAAAATGCATAATAGCAAAGTAGAACATCTACCATAAAAATGTGAAGAATATGTGACCGTTAATATAAAAAAGAAGGGTCCACAGTGCCATCAAGCTTATGTTAAGTCATTTAGCCAAAAGGAAAAGTTCATGTAATATGTAGCCACTAGTGGAAACTAATTAATAATAAGTTTATCCAAATTATTTTGATGTGACAACAACTACTTTACATGCAATCATCTTAAGAAAATTTAAACAACTTCCCTTTTGAAATAAGAAAATGCCCAAAAATATGTCTACAACTGAGAACAATTTGAATTTGCAACCGAGCCTAAGTGGGCTGAAATTTCATTGTTCTTACATCCCAACAAAAATCTGATTTATACTTTGTTTAGTTAGCAATTAATGGAATGACAAGAGTAACTTTTCATTACCAAATAAATTTGATTATAATACATACATATATATGAGGTGTATTTAATTGAAAAAAATATGATTTGTAGGACTCAAATAAATATCATTTAGATAAAATTCTGCCTCTAACACTAGACAATTGAAAGGTTTAAGGTGAATTTTGGTCGTTCAGTGGCACCATTTATATCTTTATTGGATATTAATTTGTAGTTGAGGATTATTGATTATGACGGCTACAAAAAGGGATTCCCTGACTCATAGCATTATTATATGATGTTTTTTTTTCAAATTTCTCAAACGTGGTTCGAAAGACACATCATCGATTTTGAAATAGATTATTTATGATTAACGATCTCACTATAAAGACTAACAGAGATTTGTCGATTATTAGCCTTATACGAAGATGCTATCGTATCATTTTCAAGATACTTACTGGACATCGTCAAATTTGGTATGTATGATTTTTAACTTCGGGGTTACAGTATTATTATAAAAATGGAGCGGATGATACCATTCCATCACATAAAAAATCGGAAGCTTTGGCTACAGAAAGGTACGGAATTAAATGTAGAAGCCTAATTCCCTCTTAGTTTCCAGTCTTACACATGAGATAAACTGAAAAATGGAGATTAGTAGGGAAAGGAATCTTATTTTTATTTACCGTCTCTTAAATAAATTATTGGAGATTAGTAGGGAAAGGGAAATGGAGCTGGAGTACCTAGATCTGGCGGCTTGTGAGGAGCGGAGAAGGACGAACCGGTTGGCGGCGGCACATCTCCTCGATGGAGGTGATTGGACGGCGATGGGAATCGTGCAGGTCGCTGGTACTGGTAGCCTCTGCGTCGAGCACCGGAGAAGAGGATTACCGATGGAGATCGCCGCTGCAACGACCTATTGGTGTCGTATCTCCTCGATGGAGGCAATCGGGCGAAGGAGAAGTTCACCGCAAATGGCAGTTGGAGATCGTCGCGCACCAGTGAAGATCGAGGATCATCGGAGGAGATCGAACTCGAGATGCGTCCAAGGTCGAAAATGGGGTGCAAGGGATTCTAGGGTTTGAGAATGGGGAGGAATGGCGGGGAGGCAGCGGAGACAAATTGGGAGGGGGCTTTGAGGAATAGGGTTTCGCACAGAGGGGAAGTTTTTGCACAAAAAAATGAGGGTGATACATGAGCTACTTTTGTTGTCTTAGAGGAAATTGGACCACAGATTTTCCGTAGCTATCATTTCCGTCGTCGTAGCCCTGTCGCTACACATACTATTTGTTGTAGTGCATGTTCCCAACACTGCAATGCACATCCGTCCAGACCTTTCCCTCTGTAACATTTTGCAGCTTTGGTTGCAGGGTTGGCCCAACCCTGATTACTATTCACAAGGGTATTTCCTCTTCACAGATTACTATTCACCCAGTCCAACCCAACCCAATCCAACCCTGTCCAATCCTGCAACCAAACAGGCCCCTAATGTTTTCTCGCAGCTGAAGTACACAGTAGAAACTGGGGAAAAAATCATGCCTTGCAATCTCGTCGTTGTCGAGTTCACTGTGGGTGTTTTGCTTACTGTCGCTTGTCAACGATGATCTAAAAGCTCATTTGAATTCTCGAGAAAGCTCTCTTTTTATAGTTTATGATGCTGATCTCGACAATGATATACTCTTCTTGGCATCTATTCTGTTCAGCGTCATCATATGGCTGTCGAGCTGTAGAAACTGCACAACAGAAAAGCCTCCAGTAGTTCTACTTATGCTACATGTTGCTATCTACTCTTACTATCCATTTTATCTTTTTATTCTTATCCCATCCAAATTGGAGCCATAAATAATCTCGCATTCAATTAGGTTCAACTCCCATGCCAAGCTATTGTGCGAATTGGTAGAAGGCCTGCGTCACCGGCGTGGTCAAGCAACCGTCTCCGGCGGTTGCGGCGAGGCCTGGTCTCACGGAGACCCTAACCGTCAGTGCGTCGGAATGGGACGGACGACACGGGGGTTTGCGCCCTATATATACTTCCATCAGGGGTGGAATGGATCATCGCATCTCGATCTATCCTCGCTCACCAAGAGCCCCTTCCCTACTACCATCACCATCTCTCTCTCTTTCTCTCTCTCTCTCCCGAAGGAGTCGTCAGACAGCGTACCTCGGAGCGCCTTGAGATTTGTGGTTCTGGTTTTCATTCGGAGGTGTATCACTTCAACATTCCAAAATCTATAGCAGTTGCTTAGGTAGATTACCTGAAATCTCGGGAGGTGATTTTTTTATCGATTAATACATTTTAAATCTCGACTGTTTGATTGAACATCCGCCGAATTTCACGGTCTGAGCAAGGGAGACGATGCAAATACATAGCAGATAGAGATGCTTAATCATAAGACACGATCCATTGTCCAACTCGAATGAGCCCAAGAAAAGTTTTAAAAACCGAACTTAACCGGTCGGTTAGACTGGTTAAATCAAGAACCGGAGGAAAACGATCCAACCATCCTATTTTTATCCATAAAATAAAAATAGTTAAAATCGATCAAACTCGGTTGGACCGCTTAAACTCGGTTGAACCAATTGAACCAAACCACCGGTTCAACCATCCTTTTTTGACAAAAAATAATTTCCAATAAATTAATAAAATACAAACTTTTTCAGAAATATTCATAATATAGTCTCGTTCTAACTCATAATATAATACACATTTATCTCTTCTCCTTAACATGTGCCAATGACTCATTATCGCTAATACATTCGTGCCAACGTTGTGTATGAGGTTGTCCACTTATAACAATAACAAACGATGAAGACGTTGTCATAATCATACTATAATAAGCAATAAATTAATAACACTTGTCAATAATTAGAGTTTAAATAATTTATTATTAATTTTTTACATCACATATATGTGTATATATATTATAAAATATGATTATTATGCACTTTCAAGTTTTTTAAGAATATTTATACCTCTAACTTTTAAGGAATTTCACTTGTGTTCCTATATTTTCTTAAACAATTCACAACATCATTCTTATATTGGTATAAAATGAGAGGATAAGTGTATTAATAAAATGTCACTATTATTGATTTTGTAAAAATATAAGTGACACATGCAATTGTATTAAAAATAGAGGTATAAGTGTTATTGAAAAACATTCATAGGTGAATATGATGATTCGAAGATCAAGGTTAAATCATAGTGAAGTTTTCCGATTATAAGATATTTATCGGATTATAGCAGTCGATTTATGGCCAATGGTCAGATCCTTACTGTTACTGATAACAATTAAGAATTTAAAAAATTGCGAATAATTGTTATGAGGCGAGAATGTGATCGTCAGGAACCTTTCATTGAATGAGATTTAGGACATCCACATAACTATATATGTACATCATAATGAATCATGTTTGATATGAACATTCAATTATAAAAGCTATTTGCTTATTTTGGATCGAGCATGTGACATATGTTTGAAGGGCATGATGAGATCATCTGATAAGTCACGCACATGACCATGGATCGTCAATCACAATGATTGAAGTTTCATATATAGAAAGAAAAATACAAGTATTATTGTATTGATTCAATCGGAAAGGGAGGATATCACACTTTCATCGCTTTTATCGACATGATAGAGAGGATGGGAGTTCATAATGTCAATGCTTCGGACAGATGGGGAGCAAGGATGTTGCCTCTATTATGGTGGGACACGATCTGTCGGTATTGCCTCTTCTTGGATACAGATGAATCATCGGATACGGATGTGCAATCAACCACTACCATGGAAGCGCATGAAAGAAAGAACAACTGGATATAATAGTGGTCGGTCACTTCTCGTGACCACCGGAGAAAAAATATCACCATAAATTAAAACGAGTAAAATTCTCTCCGTTCCCTTGCTCTCTCATCTCTTTCTTCTCTCTCTCCCTCTCTAAGGGGGTGTTGGTTGGGGAGTTATTCCCCTCTTTGTTGGATAATCCCCCAAAATCAATATTTCCACACCCCACGCGGGGTCCACTTTTTCTCTCTTTTAATATAATAATAAATCATTTGTTTTCCATCCATTCCATAAAAAAATAATATACTATACCATCATAGTAATAAAAAATATAAAATACTCAACTTCTATTCATTAATTCTAAACAACAATACAACCATAACACAATAACTACTCACTTTTCCAAATGTCAATGCAATCGCATCATAACAAACCCTCTCAACTCAAAACCCTCTACCCAAACACCAAAACACAAAAACGGGTTATCCTACCCTGGATTATCCCGAGATAACTCATCAACCAAACACACTCTAAGGATTACATTGTTCTTGTGATGGTGTTGAGGCAATACCTCCACCCCCTCTATATATATCATAGTTACAACCCCATATTCATATTCCCAATAAGACTATAAATAGAATACAACTCAACTACTAATAGGATTAGGAGTATGTTGAGAGTTCTAGCCCCTAATCTCTAAGGATAATTTTGTCTTTTTTTATAATTCTATTGTAACCCTCAAACCCTAAGCCTCCAAGTATATAAGGAGCCCTAGGATCCCCCTTATTGAATTAAGAAACAGGGTCTTTATTCTTAACATGGTATCAAAACTCTAGGTTCTAACCTAGGAAACTGTGTCGCCACCCTTCTTTTTTTATTCGAGCGCCGCCTCTGCACCAAACCCTCCAATCGCCTCTGACTCTTGCACCAGCCCCCCCCCCACCCATCACCTCCAACTCCGTCCTCTGCACCGGTCCTCATGCTTGCCTCGCCTTCCACCCTCCGTGCCATATCCCGCCCTCTATATCATCGTTGTCTTCCCCCAATCACCACGCCTCATCTCGATCGCCCAGCTGTCTGCCCTTCATACCCCCTCCCCCCCCCCCCCAGCGTCACCCCTCCCAGCCCTCCATCGCCTCACCCCGGCCAGCCCTCCATCTCCCTTGACACACCCCCCCCATATACATACACTCTGTCTTAGAACCCTCTGCACTTGGCCCTCCCCCTCCATCGCCCCAGACGCAACCCCTACCCCTCTGTCCCAGTCCACTACCCCAGTCGCACTCGCACCAGGCACCCATGTCCCAGGAACCCCTTGTTGGACATGCGAGCCCACGACGAGCCATTATGCAATAAATGTTATTGCACATATCATTTCATGATCTGAAATGAAGAATAAATAATTTGCATAATAGGTCTCTCTGTACAATTAGGGTTATGTACCATGGCCATCTTGATGATCATATAGCTGTTGATTCAATAATTGAATCATAGAGGCTGGTGCTTGGATGAATATCTAATGGGTTAGATAGAGGACTCATCAAGCACCGTCAAATGATTATTAAGAGATGATCTCCAGCCTGAGTAGGAGATGGCAATCCTTTCTCACATAGGCTGATATATGACCGACCTCTTGATGCAGGTCCTCTGCATGGGAATAGTGATTCGGAGGTGTTAGACTAGTTAAGTCAATGGGTTGACTTAGTGATGAATCCACATTTCATCATCTTTATTCTATCATTTTGGCACCAAAAACCCTAGCAAATGCCTGTAAATACCCTTGAAATCATCATCTTAGCATTCATGCATGTGCATCTACATAGTGTATAAAATACTGTAATTAAGGCCAAAATTATAGAATAAATAAAGAAAAGAAAAAGAATAAAATATTGTAGATATTTTATGACCCGAAACCCCGAGACCTAGGCATCTTGATGAATAGGTCGACAAGTAATAAAGTAGGGGGAGATAAGGTCAGAAATACAGATAAAATACCTATACATTTTATTCATTCTTTTGGGACCTATTTTTGGTTCCACTTTTTATACTTCAAATAAAGAAACTTTGTACATAAAAGTTGTAGATAATTTTATAAAGAAAAATACAAAATTGATTTCACAGAAAAATAATACACAGATAAAAAGTTATCGTCTGAATAAAAATCCAGAAGCCCAACTTCCCAGACCCGTATCTCACAAATAAAAACTCCAAATGCAGTGTACTCACCTTTAATTGTATATAGAAGAAAATAAGCTAATTAATGGTGGTGGTTTCGCATTTGGCAGAGCTACGGTTTGAAAGTTGACTTTTGGACCCTCATTGTACAGTATACCGAATAAAATATTCAATTTATTATTTATTTATTATTTTCATAATCTTATATTTTTATAATGTTGTAAATATTATTTATAATAATTATGTACATTAAAATAAGAACAAAAACCTAAATAAAAACAAAAATAAAATACTTAATAATAAAATACATAGATACATTACCTATATATATACCTATACAAAACATACTTGTATTTTATTAAATATACAAAACATATCAGAAAAATAAAATAAAAATATATTTATGTATATAAAAGTATTTTATAATTTTATAAAATCATAAATAAAAATAATAACATTAAAAATACCTAAATAAAAATAAAATACTAAAAGATATAGATAATATACCTATATAGGGGTATACAAGCAACTTGTAAAAATATACTTCATAAAAATAATTAAAAATCGGAATTAAATACTATATAAAATAATAAATATTTTTCATTAAATAACCTAAATCTAAATAATTTATTTATTATTTTTAATCGAATTTACAAAGCATTTTTTTGGGATTTTTCCTGATTGGTCCACGTGGACCAATCAGGAGAAGGCGCCAGTTGACCTAGGTCAACTGGTCGTCCTTTGTCCCTGTAGCTCTGACAAGCCTAGGTTTTTGTCCGACTTCTCGGATTTTCCTAGGCCGGCTCGTCCACCCTTTGATCCCGCTTCCTTCATGAAAATTGTACCCTATACATCCGTGATTCCCGCCGACCTATTAGATCCTATCAGATCTTCATGGTTCGCCCGTGATCGGCCCTCGAAAGCCACCACTCGACCATGATTCAAAACGAACCCCCCGACTTCCCTTGAATCTTTGATCACTCTTCCACCTCCAAAACCCTAACCTAGACCCTTGGCCAGACTCGTGGTGACAGCAGGAGCTTGGAGGGCGTCTGAACGGGGCGAAGCGGTGTCGAATTGAGTTAGATCCCCTCGCCGGAGTCCTCGCCGGAGGACACCTTGTGCGCGCACGGGTGAGGCCTTTCTACCCCCCTTTTCTTCCATGTTCCTTGAAGCCTTAGTGTTAGAAAGCCACATAGTCTCTCCCCTTTCAAGATCTTCGACCAGCAACCGTCCTAACATCCCGACTCACCGTGGCCGGCATCGAGTTTCGCCGGCCATTTCCACCTTGCCATCTAGCGGGTTCCCTGTGTGAAATACTCCGCAAAGTTGGGGCACTTTGCCCCCAACTTTTTCATCCATTTGTTTTGCAGGTCCCAGGAGCTCGAAGACCCCACCTGGGGGGTCGATTTTGTCCAAGACGGACCACCTGGGCCGCCCTCCTTCTTCAACTGCTCGGCGGCGCTCCGGCGGTCTATCCGCCCTTTTGAAGCCACTGTTCGACGGAGGACTCTTCCAGGAGGTTCGGGGCGTCTTTGGAGGAGAAAAGGCGGCGTGGAGCGTGGAGATTTTGGCGCGATAAGTTCATCCAAGCCGTCTCTGACGGCTGTTCGTCCTCCGCGCCCCAGCGCCGTCGATCTGCTCGGCGTTCTTCCAGATCTACAGCAACCGTCCGATCAGGACGCCCCTCAGCCGTTCATCGCGTGAAGCCCTTTTAATCGCGGCCGTGGGCGCGAACCGGTATCGCGGGCTCCCGTGCTGACACGTGGATTAGTGGAGTGCCTGCTGCTGTTGGATCACGCCCTTGGGTGGGCATTTTGCAAGATAAGCCCTGCCATTTTGTATTTTCTAGCCGAACCATAAACTTTCATATGTTGTGTTTAATGTTTTGTATTAATTGCATCATAGACCCTGTGTGTTTGTCTAAGTACCTTCAAGTCCCTCCCAGGCGCGTGCTCCGCACGCGCGTGGGTGGACGTTTTGCGTGGAACCCCCTCGCGGGTCGGGTAATTAGACGATGGTCCTTAAACTGTTTGCTTTAGTATAAATAGTTTTGGGAAAGTTTGCAGAAAAGTCATTGCAAGTTTGGATATTACGTTTTAATCTAGAAAAAATTTTGTTCAGCCTAAATTTTGTGGCAAAATTGCAGGCGTGCCCCTATAGCTTTGTCTATTTACACTTGTGCCCCTGCTAGGCCCCTATTTTGTGCTTGCTTGATCTAATTATTTGGAGCTTCATTCGGATTCCAAAAATTCCCAAATTTTGAGCTTAAGTTCCTGGACCCTTGTTCTTCCACGCTACATATTTGGTTTTTGATTTCATTTTATATTTATATTTATTAAAAATCAAAAACTTGTTTTTATGCACTGTCTAGCTTAGAAAATGCCAAAAAATATGAAAACCCCTCCAAAAACTCCAAAAAAATTACCTAGTGTCTACTTTACCCTATTTTAGTGTCAGTCCAAAAATCACTAAAAATCTCAAAAGAAAAAACACTAAAAATTTAAAAAGACTCTAAAACTTCAAAAAAATATATAAAATCACAGAAAAATCCAAAAAATACAAACTCAGCTCCTTTTTGTTGTACATTTCAGTAGCTTTATTTGAAAATTAGTGTGAAACATTTTGAGTACTGGTTGGTATTTTTAAATCCCATTTTATTCACAGCCAGCAATATTTGCACTGTTTTGCTTTATTTCAGTCTTTTTAAATACCAAAAACACCTTGAAAAATCCCCAAAAATCACAAAACAGTAAAAAATCCTAAAAATATCAAAAACATTTTATTTCTGAATTTTTGGTTATTTTTGCACATTTTTTAAATATTTTATCTTGCCTTTCATTACATTGTTTTTATTTTCCAATATTGAAAAAGAAAAAGAAAAATATAAAATATAAAATTATAAAAATCAGAAAATTAAAAATCAAAATACAAAATTAAAAATTAAATTAGAAATAAAAAAATTTAAAAATTAAAAACCCACAAAAAAATCTAGATTGGCTAAGTTGCTTATTAGACCTAGGTTTGGATTTTTATCTATGCTCTACACCTTTGCTTCTTGAGTTCGACCCCTACTTGCTTGCCATTGTACATCTTTAGTAGGGTATAATAAATTTTAATCCTTGTTGTTCATTCTCTGATTGATTGTGTAGGTTAATTGTTGGAGATCGATGAGGCTTGAGTAGTCTCATCAGCGACAGTGAGTCTGATTTGTCAGACCACTATTTAGCGGCTCTCGCTTTTCTCGCTTTTCAAATGGCGCTGTTGCCGGGGAGCATCGGCTTGTAGAGTACCTTTTGGGTCTTTTTAGTTACATGGCCATTTTTGCTTACTTGCCTCTTGTTTATCATTTGTTTTGAATTGTCTGACATCTCTTTTGTTTTCTTGCAAGGGACCGCCGACCGAGGAGGATCGCCTAGGGGATCCTGTGCAGCCTTGGGAGGAGGAGCCGGCTATTCTACCCTAGCCGGCAGGAGAGAGCAGGAGAACTAGAGAGAGAGAGAGTTGCTTTTATTTTTGTGAGAAAGAGTGATTTGATAATTTGTAATAATACAGGACTGGGACACTTGAACACTTCGGGCCTAATTTCCGGTTGTTTGTTCACCCGGGGGCTCACCGCGGCTTTTTCGCGATTTACCGACTGTCATTTTCCGGTTTTGTTTTCTTTTTCATTTCTTTTGTGGATTGAGCTCTTAGAATTAGGTCATGCTTGATTCGAGTAACCTAGGTCCAAACACCCTAATAACTCTTGCATGCTCCTATAGTTCGTATTTGGACTTAGATTAATTAAGTAGTTGATCGTTGACTCTCGACCCACGCGCCGCGAGCTCACTCCACACAAGCGCTTTCTCCTAACTCAAATGTGTTGAGCAGAGGAGGAGTGAGCCTAGACCGGACACTCGGATTGGGAGTTAGCGGTTAACTCGTGGTTCTTCACGCTAGCAGTTGCCTGTTTTAGGACGATTTCCGCATTGCATAACCGGCATGTAGATTAGGTTTATAAAATTTCTGCTTTGCATCCCGCATGGAGAGAGCTGGGATTCACTGTAAGTCTTCTCACTTGGCATTCATCATCTAGGCACAAAGGTGAGATTTCCATCTTGGTGCCGACTTGCATTGGCTTTTCCCGACTCTTTTCTCCCTCTGATTTTGGATAAATTAGGATAAAGAAAATACAAAATCGTTAGGCGCTTGTTTGAATCTACTCAAAAGAAGCGATAACACAAAAAATTTAAAAAAGGGACTGCTAAGAAAACTTTGACCTAAATAAAATTGGTAATTGGACTCATTGATTGGGGAGAGTAACACCCTCACTTGTTTTCAGGTTGCATGGGAAGGTCTCCTTCCAAGTGAGGTGAGTGTTTCGTAAGGATTAGAGCCCAAAACCCAACTTGTGGCTGCCTTGTGTATCGCCTGGATTACCGAAGTATTAGCGCTACTATCGTACGTAGTCGAGTAGGGCTTGGTCGCCATTGGTGACTCACTATTGTGTGAGCATCGACCTTGTCCGAAGTACTGAGCATAGGCCACGCCTTCACGGGGGTGTCTGTCTCACCGGCTGCGTCCGAGTAGGATCTTGCACGCTCACGGGTGATTCCGTTGCGAGCGAGATCCGAAGTATTGGTTTCGCCTATCGGCTTCCTCCCTCTATTTCTTTGGCTGAGTAGGGATCCAGGAAGGGTTACAAGGACCTTAAAAAGCGCAAGTTACAGGTTACACAGGAGGAGGACAAGTACGGGAATACTTTTCCGGCAGTACTCTCGCTCCTATAGGCGTAGCGCTCTAAGGACTCGTTGAAAGATAAATTCCTAAAATCAAGATAAAAATTACAAAGATAAAAGCCGAACCTTCATGGCTTCACGCGTTGAGTTGGTGAACTCCCTTGTCTTGTGTTTGATTGCTAATCACATTTAGGTCAAGATCAGAAATATCGCGCCGTTGCGCAAATTTGTACTCCCTCCAGTTGACCCTCGCTCATTGTGAGCGTTCTACTGTTTTGCACTCCATTTGTTTCTTGTTGACCTCTGTATCTTTCATCCACATCGATCTTCCTCTTGATCTTCGGGATGGTGACGAATGGACAGTTTAGTCGAGGCTCTGTCGGCACCCACATCAGTTCCATTCGCTCGCCTTCTCCAATAATTCAGGGCGATTCCCGAGACACAGGTTCAAACCCTATGAACCGACCTCCAGACTCCCTGCCTTCTTCAATAACCCGGGACCACTCTCGTCCCGAACTCTGTCCGTTTTGGATGGCCATTGATTTTACTCCTTACACATCGCCATCCTTAACGAAGTTCTGTGTTGATCTTAACACAGACCGCATCTCTCTCTCTGGTGCTGCAATTCAGACTGATCGGGGCATTCTACCATGTGCAGACTTAGAGCTCGAGCCGGTCAACCAAGCAGAGACAGAGATGGCAGGAGGAAGGGGAAAAGGACCACAGCCCCAGCAGGAGCATGAAGACAACGCAGCGGAAGGACAATACACTACGCAGGGTGAGGTCAATAGTCAACTGCTGGCTTCCATTCAAGCCATTCAGCAGCAGTTGACTAATCAGGCCTTGGCCCAGACAGCCTTTCAGAACATGCTGAATGATCTGAGGAGAAGGGCCGATGTGAGAGACGGCCGACGGGAGGATGATCCGAACTACGATCCCAATGACCATGAAATCAATGATGAGTTTTCAGTGGGACCCGAATATGAAGTAGCAGAAGAAGAGCCACCGCAGCCCAAGCCCACACTCAAGCAGACATACAACCCAGGAGCATGGTGCATCACTGAGTGGATCCAAATTCCACGTATGCACGCCCACTTCGAGCTGAAGCCGCAGTTTCTGTCATTGCTTCCCACTTTTCATGGGAACACCACTGAAGAGCCATATATTTTTCTCAAGAAGTTTAACCGCATCTGTTCCACTGCTCATTACCCCGGAGTTCCCCTGGATGTGATCAAGATGACCGCGTTCTCTTTTAGCCTTCAAGACAAGGCCCTTTATTGGGTCGACCATCTCGGGAAGGTCGTCACCACCTGGGAGGAGTTGAAATCTGCCTTTCTCCATAAATTTTATCCCCTGGGGAGATTAAATCAGATGCGTGCCCGGATCTCCAGTTTCTGCCAGCAGCCCCACGAGACTATCCATGAAGCGTGGGAACGATTCAAAGATCTCCAAGAAAAGTGCCCCCACCATGAAATACCAAAAACCAGTCTTGTACAACATTTCTTCGGGGGGCTATCACTTGAGAGCCAAAAGCTCGTGGATGCAGCTTGCGGCGGTTCACATTTTAACAAGGACGAGGATGTAGTATGGAACGTCTTCGAAGAAATGGCTGAGGGAGAAGCAGCCCAATCCTCGTCTAGAGTTTACATGAAGACACCAACCGCCATCAGCAAGCCAGTTAACATGGCTTCTCAAACCGAGGACAAAGATGAGAGCTCCAACTTGAGCATCATTGGGAGCCACTTGTCCAAAGTGGATATCATCGAGAAGAGGTCGCAGGACCTCGAAAAGCTGGCAGTCATAGAGAAGAGGACCCAAGGTCTGGAGAAGCTCGACCAGATCTCCCAGCAGCTGGAGCAGCTCGTCCGAGCATTGAATGCAAACATGTGCAACGCTGTGTCTATCTCTGTAGAGCCGAACGCTGAGAAGAAGGAGCCTACAGTGCAGCAAAACCCTCAGCCGACTCCACCGTAGCCCCAGCCTGTCCAGCACGTGTACTACGTGCAGGTTCCGGAGCAGCCACCGCAGCCTCAGACGCAGATGGTTGTATACCAACCAGAGCACCAGCCCTCATACTCCGAGCAGTTCTCTCCACCCCCGCCGCTGATCCAGGAGATCAATGGTGTTTTGAACAATGAAGTGCAGTTGACCTGTCCTCAGGGACACTCTCAGGGTCAGAACATGGGCAACAGGCCCTTCCATCAGCAACAGCAGGGTGGGAGACCCTTCCAGCAGCCTTACCAGTACCAGCCTCCCTCATACGGGAACACTTGGAGGCAAAACTACCAACATGGTCCTCTGCAGTCCGGATATCGAGGACAGGGATACCACCAACAGCCGGCTGGCCAATTCAATCAGCACAACTCACAGTACTCCTCAAACCCCCCTCCTCAACAATTTGCACAAGGATACCAGTCGCAATCTCAGCCGCAATACCAGCATTCTAGACCCCAGCAGGGGGAGTCCTCTGAGATTGTACCTGCCAATCCGGCCCTGGCTTGTTTAGAGCAGTTAATGAAGAACATGGCTGAGATGAACCAGAAGATCAACGACCTGACGGCAGCCAAAACCGTCATACCAGGCCAGGTCGAAGCTAACCCTAACAATTTCCGACGCAAGGAGCAGGTAGCCGGCAGTGTCCAACCCGAATCAGGTGAGATTAATTGTTTTTTATCTAACGCTGTTACTCTCAGGAGCGGTAGGACACTCCAGCCATCGGCGACGGTGAAGGGAAAGCACATTACATCTGACGGGGAATCGTCAG
Organism: Ottelia alismoides; assembly: GCA_037367405.1. NCBI lineage: Eukaryota > Viridiplantae > Streptophyta > Magnoliopsida > Alismatales > Hydrocharitaceae > Ottelia > Ottelia alismoides. Next base: position 107,235 of record JAZKJV010002132.1, on the reverse strand, counting down.
TCCAGCCAACACCAGGGCCAGCCAGTATTTTGGGAGCAGCACCAGCATCCAGAAAACCACAAAGAAATGAAGAAAACAGAAAAACACAAAAAGATAGCAGCAACCTCGGCGGAGATCAGCCAGCATTGGAGACGCCTGCACCTGCCTTACAGCCAGCTCCTGACAGGAGGAGCACCGCACCTGCAGCGAGTCCAACGCCAGCACCTGAAGCCGAGCCTGTCATTTTTGGTCCGCAAATTGTAGATGAATCCATTCCTTTTTGTCATCTACCTGTAAACAACAATACGGACACTATTTTGAATGATATTGGTGAAGAGTTTGTAAATATTCCTTTTCCTGAAGCAATGAAAAAACACAAAAAAATGAAAAATTTTGAAAAGTGCTTTGTCTGATCCTGCTATTATAGAAATCATTCAAAATTTGGTCTTGAACATGCCGTTGATGAAGGCTCTTGAGTACATGCCAGCAGTGAAGAAAGGTCTTAAAGAGGCATGTACAACCAAGCGCAGGCCAACTCCCCATAATTCCAGAAGCAAAGGTGGCAAGTCTGAAAAACACATCCTCACTATGGCCACCGTCAACGCCATCAGCAACCTCCCAGATAAAAAGCCAGATATGGGAGCACCTCTTGTACGTTGTCAGATGTTCGAGCAAGAATTCGAGCGAACACTTCTCGACAGTGGGTTATCTGTCAATCTGATGCCAGCCTCACTACTCATGGAGTTCAAGTTAGGACCGCTCAAGCCTACAAAGATGATTCTGCAGTTTGCAGACAAGTCAGTCAAGCGGCCTAGGGGCCTATTGGAGGACGTGATCGTCACGGTTCAGGGAAAGTCGTTCCCGGCCGATTTTGTGGTCTTAGATATGGACGTCCCTGCTCCGTTGCTCCTTACCCCGATCATACTCGGAAGACCATTTCTGCGAACATCAAACGCAGTGGTGAATTATGGGACGGGAGAAATCACTTTTGGAGCTGGCAATGAAATTATCCGAGTTGAGACCTTGTCTGAGGGAACGCCAGCTGAACCGACATCTGCATCGTGTGCAAGGGTGATCGAGCACGATGAAGACTGCGATTTTCTAGCAGAAATTCAAGATACCAACCTATTCCTGGATGATAATGAGATCCATGGACTCCTCCGTTCCGAGGAGGAAGTGGAGACCGCAGTCGAATTTCCTTGTATCGATCAAGATGAGGAACTCGCTGATACGCTACAAGATACTACCGTGGGGGTGATGTGCCTTCAGAACCAAGAGCCAAGTTTTGAAGCATTCTCTGATGAAGAAGACATCATTGCAGACTTCTGTCAGGATCTGAGAGAAGAAACAGAGCAGACTATGGTGGACAGTGCACAGTTGAAAGAATCACCACCTGTACTAATAGCTGAGGTCACCGCTGAAGCAGCTCAGACCCCACCAGAACTGAAACCCTTGCCCTCCAATATGAAGTATGCCTTCCTTGCGGGAGAACCGAACATGTACCCGGTCATCATTAATGCACATCTGACCGAAGATCAAGAATCTCGTCTGATGGAGGTTCTTGAACGCAACCGCAAGGCAATTGGCTGGCGAACGTCCGATCTCCATGGGATCAATCCGTCACTCTGCTCGCACCGCATCTTTCTGGAAGACGACTGCAGACCCTCTCGTGAACTGCAAAGAAGATTAAACCCGAATCTGCGAGAGGTGGTTATGAAAGAAATCCAGAAATGGTGTGATGCGGGATTCATTTATCCCATCTCCGACAGCAAATGGGTGAGCCCTCTGCATGTGGTGCCCAAGAAATCAGGGATCACCATTGTGAAAAATGACAAAGGAGAGGAGACCGCAACCAGAGTACCGACTTCTTGGCGAGTGTGCGTAGACTACAGAAGACTCAATCTCGCCACCAAGAAGGATCATTTTCTGTTACCCTTCATCGACCATATCTTGGAGAGATTGGCCGCGAAGGAATATTTCTGTTTCTTGGACGGCTACTCTGGGTATAATCAAGTTGCCATTGCTCCTGAAAATCATGAGAAGACCACGTTCACCTGTCCTTTTGGCACATATGCCTTCAGACGGATGCCGTTCGGGCTTTGCAACGCCCCAGCTACATTTCAGAGGTGTATGCTTGCAGTTTTTGCCGATATGGTGGGTAGCTTTCTCGAGGTCTTTATGGACGATTTTTCGGTCTACGGGGATTCATTTGATCAATGTTTGGACTATCTAGACCGAGTCTTACGGAGGTGTTGCGAAGTGAATCTTGTGCTCTCCTGGAGAAGAGCAATTTCATGGTGACCGAAGGAATCGTGCTGGGTCACGTTGTTTCTAAACGTGGCATGGAGGTTGACCCAGCCAAGGTGGATGTAATTTCTAAGCTGGAGCCACCTACGAATATCAAGCAAGTCCGGTCATTCTTGGGCCATGTCGGTTTTTACCGACGATTTATTAAAGATTTCAGCAAACTGGCCAGACCGCTGACTGAACTACTCGGCAAGGACAATGAATTCATTGTAGACGATCGTGTGCTCCTTGCCTTTAATCAGTTAAACGAGCTCATCACACAGACCCCTGTCCTACAGCCACCGATTTGGACACAGCCTTTCGAAATTATGACCGACGCGTCGGATTATGCCATCGGAGCTGTACTGGGACAGAGAAAAGACAATGTACCGTTTGCGATTCACTACGCTAGCCGAACGCTCGATGAAGCTCAGCGAAACTATACTGTTACTGAAAAGGAGCTACTAGCGGTAGTCTTTGCTCTGGAAAAGTTCAGATCTTACCTCCTTGGGTCCAAGGTTATCATTTACACTGATCATTCGGCCATTCGGTATTTACAGCAGAAGAAGGACGCCAAACCACGTCTCATCCGGTGGATTCTTCTCCTCCAAGAGTTTGATTTGGAAATCAGAGATAAACCTGGGGTAAAGAATGTAGTGGCCGATCATCTGTCAAGACTTCCTGAACCAGAGTCTCCTGAGCTGAACTTGCAGCCTATCACAGAGACCTTTCCAGATGAATCGATTCTGTCTGTCGCCTCACTTCCTTGGTATGCGGACATTGTGAATTATCTAGTTGCCAAGAAAATCCCACAGGACTGGCCTAAGTTGAAAATAGACAGATTTTTGTCTAAAATCCATTTTTACCTGTGGGAAGATCCGTATCTATTTCGTGAGGGAGCAGATTGCATCTGGCGAAGGTGTATTCCTCATGAGGAAGTTCCAAGTGTCCTCGCTCTCTGTCATGATCAAGATTCTGGAGGACACCATTCAGGCAAACGAACGGCAGCAAAAGTTCTTCAAAGTGGCCTCTGGTGGCCTTCATTATTCAAAGATGCAGATGAGTATGTCAAATGTTGTACTGACTGTCAGAAGATGGGTGGAACCATAGGAATGAGAGACACGATGCCTCTAAAGTACATTCAGATCTCAGATGTCTTTGACGCTTGGGGCATTGACTTTATGGGCCCGTTTCCCAACAGTCAGGCTAATGAATATATTCTGCTTGCTGTCGATTATGTCAGTCGATGGGTAGAGGCTATCCCCGCCCGAGCCGCCGACAGTAGGACTGTCTGTCGATTCTTACGAGATCACATCATAGCACGGTTCGGGATTCCCAAAATTCTCATATCTGACGGGGGTAGTCATTTCATAAATAGAGAGGTGAAGAAGCTGACTCAAGAATTCTGCATCGAGCATCGTGTTGCTTCACCTTACCACCCGCAGTCTAATGGCTTAGCTGAATGTTCCAACAGGGAGATCAAGACGATTCTACAGAAACTTGTGCGTCCGGATCGCAAGAACTGGTCTCAGCTGCTTGATTCCGTTCTTTGGGCTTACAGAACAACGTACAAGTCACCCTTGGGAATGTCTCCCTACCGCCTGGTGTATGGCAAGCCATGTCATTTGCCCGTGGAACTTATCCACAAATCTTTATGGGCTATTAGTATCTGTAATTTGGACTCCAAGCAAGCAGGTAAGAACAGAAAATTAGATCTGAATAGATTACTGGAATTCAGAGATTATGCATATGACAATAGCCTGATGTACAAGGAGAAGGTCAAAACATGGCATGACAAGCACATCCGCTACAAGTCCTTTTCTCCAGGTCAGAAGGTATGGTTGTTCGATGCGAAATTAAATATTTTTCCAGGAAAATTGAAGAGCAAATGGACTGGACCGTTTTTGGTTAGGCAGTGCGTGACAATGGAAGTGTATTGATATCCAATCTGTCAGCTGACGCACAGCCTTTTGTAGTCAATGGACAGCTTCTGAAACCATACCTTGAACATGACACATTCATGGCCGTCGTTGACTCAATTCGAGTAATCTATGAGGATGAGCTAAATATCTCGAAAGAGGCAGAGGAAGGCAGAGCACATCAAAACATTTTTGAATGATTTCCATTTTTGTCTTTTCTTCTTTTCTTCTTTTCAATTTCTTTTATCTTGTTCTATCGAATTGATGTCATCCCTTTCATCACTGCTACACTTAGGATGTACTCTATCCTAAGTATAGGGGGGATGCGCATCCCGAGTTGTTCATATCCAATTTCATCTCTTTTCTTCTTTTCTTCTTTTCCTCTTCTATCTTCTTCATCTACCGAAAAGGTGCCGCCCCTTGTAGACAGTCTTCTATACTTGGGACGTACTTTGTCCTAAGTATAGGGGGGTGCGCACCCCGAGTTTCTTCATTTATCTCGATCCTCTCCATTGTCTCCTCTTCTTGTCTATACTTAGGGATATCTTACCCTAAGTATAGGGGGAGACAACCCGAGTACGATCTGTTCATTCCCACCCTTGACCCTCCCTGCTTTGTATACAGTCTGCTATACTTAGGATTATTTGATCCTAAGTATAGGGGGGACGGTCAACTTCTCATTCATTGATTCATTCATTCTTTAGACTTGCCTATAAAGTACGAGTTATATCTTCTCTTTTCTCTCCGATCTATGAGGACATAGCTCAAGCTAAGTATAGGGGGGTCGTATATACTGCGTATATACTTTAACCATAACTCGTACTTTCGTATTTTCTTAACAATATGGATAATAATTCTTTAAAATTCATTAAAAATTCATAATAAAAAGGTGTTGTGTTCCTCAAATTCTTTTTGTATATACTGATTAATAAATCAGGTGAAAATGTTTTTTGCAAAATATTTGAAAAATAGTTTGAAAATCTTTGTGAACATCTATTGAAAACTATTTTGAAAATATTTTGGTTACATGTTTTCAACCTCTGTGAAATTGTGTGGTTTGTAAAATTTATTTTCTTTGTGTGAAATAAAATGTTTAAAAAATGATTTGCAAATGGTTTGAAAAATGGTTGCAAAAATGATTTGAAAAACCTATATATATTGTTTGAAAGCCTTTTGCAAAATGATTTTTAAATGTGTGTAAAGGTTTGTAAAATGTTTGTAAAAATTATTTTGGACTATAGTTTTCAAAAATTGTGTGTAAATTGTTTTCAAATAAGTTTGAGGAATACATACATCACACCAAAATCCATCTATATATATGTATAAAATTGATCACTTACCCTTGTAAATCCTTAAAATCCACTTCTTGTATATATAAGAAGCACTTCCGTGTATATATTTTTCACCTAGTTTTTAGCCAAAACTTTTTGTTTTCAAAAATTCCCAAAAACATTTGCAAAGCTAAAACCCAAAAACATCTGAAAAATCTTTTTGAAAAATACAAAAAAAATGCATGCATCATATTTCAAAAATCCATAAAAAGTTCAAAATCTTTGAAAATTGCATCACAAAAATATTTTCTGCATGACATTTGCATAGCATTAGCATTTTTCAGATTGAGTTTGATAGTTGAACGAGTCTAAGTAAAATCCGGAGATTGGAGCTTGATTGGACCTTAAAATCTACCTAATAACATGAACCTTATAGGAACTGGGTTTGAGGTACTTCAGGTCTAGTTGACTTAATTCTTTGAGGATCACGGGACTTGGTTCAATGGATTCTTGACTGCCTAAGTAGAGCATTTCGGAGCACACGCACGACTCTTGTTGATAATGACCTAACTTGGACACCTGCACCTTTCACATGGCTCAACTCAGTTGGAGTGGTGAGGGGATTGGATTTGCCGGTATGAGACGCACACAAGTGGAAACATTTGTCCTCCTCTAGGGAGGGAAGTGCATCCCAACCCGTCCAATGATTAGGAAGTCTAAAGATAGGAGGTTGTGGGTTGCGATAAAGCTTCAAAAGAGGGATAGTCCACTGGCTCAGGAGGAAAAACTCCTTATGTAAATGCTGCTGTATATAGTATTCAAAAAAAAAAGTTCAGGCATGTACAAAAATAAAAAGCCTGCAAGTATGTATAAAGTCAATAAGCAAGCTCGAGTTCCAAAGTCAAATATGTGAGCCTGCAGCAGGATGACTTGACTACACTGGTCTTGCATCCCGGGATAGGTAGCTACACTGGCTACCATCCATTCTTCTCTTCACCCCTCCTCTTGAGCTAGTTGCCACTTGAACTTAGAAGGGAATACCCCGCTCCTCGAGGATGGAGTCATTGGATTGGGGAATCATTGGGTTGTCGTACTGGAAAAGTCAGTTTCTTTGTCATTCTAGTAGGGGAGAGCCACCATCACTTACACTGTACGAGTCAGAATCTGATGAATCCGCATTTCATCATCTTTATTCTATCATTTTGGCCTCAAAAACCCTAGTAAATGCGTATAAATAGGCGTAATTCATGCATTTTAGCATTCATGTATATGTGTGTAAATATTGTATAAATTGCGGGTTTTAAAGCCAAAATTATAGAATAAAGAAAAGAAAAGAAAAAGAATAAAATATTGTAAATATTTTATGACCCGAAACCCCGAGACCTAGTCATCTTGATGAATAGGTCGACAAGGAATAAAGTAGGGGGAGATAAGGGCCAAAATACAGATAAAATTCCTTTTATTTTATTCATTCTTTATTCATTTTGGGACCTATTTTTGGTTCCACTTTTTCTACATCAAATAAAGAAACTTTGTACATGAAAGTTGTAGATAATTTTATAAAGAAAAATACAAAATTAATTTCACAGAAAAATAATACACAGATAAAAAGTTATGATCTGAATAAAAATCCAGAATCCCAACTTCCCAGACCCGTATCTCACAAATGAAAACTCCAAATGCAGCATACTCACCTTTAATTGTATATAGAAAAAAATAAGCTAATTAATGGCGGTGGTTTCGCATTTGGCGGAGCTACGGTTTGAAAGTTGACTTTTGGACCCCTATTGTATACTTGTACATATTAAAATATTCAATTTATTATTTAGTCATTATTTTCATATTTTTATATTTTTGTAATATTGTAAATATTACTTATGATGATTATGTGCATTAAAATCAGAATAAAAATGCAAAGAAAAATAAAAATAAATATGAACATATATTCAATACATAGATACATTACTGATACACATACCTATACATTATACCTTTATATTTTATTTAAGATATAAAACACCTCATAAAAATAAAATAAAAATATATTTGTGTATATAAAAGTATTTCATAATTTTATAAAATAATAATAAAAAATAAATAAATCAAATATATACAATTAAAAATAAAAGACTCCAATACATAGATATAGATACCTATAGGGGTATAAATGCAAACTTGTAAAAAACTACTCCATAAAAATAAATAAAAATCACCATAAATTAATTCATAAAATAAGAAACATTTTTTATTTTATAATCAAAAATTAATAAAATCGTTTCCTATTTTTAATTGAATTTAGAAACCTTTTTTTTCCAAGGTTTTTTCTGGTTGGTCCACGTGGACCAACCGGATCTCTCCCTTGGTTGACCTCGGTCAACTCTCTGACCGAGGTCTGGCTGTGTCAGAAATGGGTTTTGTCCCATCTTCTTGACTTTTTCCTGGCCTCGTCTTTCACCATTTGAGGTCGAAGTCTTCACGACTTTTGATCCCCTCGGAACCATGAATCACGCCTATGTGTTTTTTCGACCTTTGGGTCGTTGATTCGCAAGATACGCCTCGATCAAGGAGCCCCGTCGACCTTCTTTCAAAAACGACCCAAACAGTTCCTTTTCACCTGAACCACATTTGGAACTTGGTTTGGCTTCGTGTGGCATGCTCCGAACCGGGCTCGGTGACAGGGAGACCTCCAGCAGCCCAAGCAAGGCCGACCAAGGGCTCAGGGCGCGTTCCACCAACTCGCCGGCCTTCGGCGTGAGGTTTCTTTTTCCCTTTTCTCTTCCTTTTCCAGACGTTTTTCTGTAGGAAAAATCACAGTGGTAGTCCTTGAGTCAAGATCTTTATCTATTAGACCTCTTTGCACCCCGAATCAACCGCGGCCGGCACCGAGTCTCGCCGGCCGCTTTCACCTTCTCAACCATCTGCCCTCTGCGTGTGGTACTCCACGAAGTCGGGGCACTTTGCCCCCGACTTCTTCACCCATCTCCTTTGCAGGTACCCATGTGCCGCTGCTCAATCGTCTGGAGGGAGCCGCGAGCTCGCCGGAGAAGACACCCACGCGCCGCCGCCCGCGCGCCGCGCTCCCCAACTGCATCGCACAGGAACAAAAACGAGGGGGAGGGGGCACGTACAGCTGCCGTCGATCCCGCCCCCCCTGTTGATCGAGGCCGCCCATCTGAAGGAGAAGGCTAGCCGTCTGATGTGCTCAAGGATCTAATCTGGACCGTCCCGAAGCGAAGGGGTATCGGGCTCTGCTGGCCTGCCACGTGGCGTAAGTGATCGCCATCCACCGTTCATCCGCACTCAAGGGTTGGGAATTTTGCAATTAGCGCCCAGCCAAATTTTGTATTATACTTATTCGATGCTAAAACTTTTTATGATGCTTGTCCTTTTTGTAATAATTGCTAATCGGACCCTCGCACTTTTGACGTCTTGCTAGTAGGCCCTTGCCAGGTCGCGTGCCTAACACGTGAACCTCGGCGTTTTTGCAGAAACCCCCCTTGCATCTTTAGCTATTTTACTTTTAATTCCACAACTTTCGATTGTTGTTAATACGTTTTTGGTAATATTGCAAAGAAGTCCCTCAGCTCTTGTGTATTTCCATTTATATCCCCGCCAGGCGTGTGCTGTGCACGTGGGACTTGGTGATTTTTGCGGGCATAGCCATGGAACTTTGAGCATTTCGTTTTAGTCCTGAAAGTATTTTCTTTAGTTATAATATTTCTGAAATATTGCACGGAGCCCCTCGCATTTTAAGATAATTACCAAAACGCCCCTGCATGTGTGTAGTTTCCCTTTGCTTCTAGTATTTTTGGCATACATCTATAAAACCCCAAAAAATCACCAAAAATCACATTAAGCTCCTGTTGTAGTGTAGTTTATCATCATATTTTTATTTTCCATTTTTATTGCATTTTGTTATTTTTAAAAATTCAAAAACATGCCTTTTGTGCACTGTCTAGCTTATAAAATACCAAAAAAAATATAAAAACTCCTCAGAAAAATCCCAAAAAAATATATTTTGTGTCTTTTAGTTTGTTTTAACTTCAGACCAAAAATCAGTAAAAAATACAAAACCAAACTCCTAAAAATTGCAAAACCCCAAAAACCTTTATAAAAATCCTAAAAATTCTACAAAAATCCTAAAAATACAAACTTTGCCTCTAAATTTTCCTTATTTTATTATCTTTCATTGAAAATTGATTTGGAGAAGTTTTGTTACTGTTTGCCATTTTATTTCTTCATTTTAAGTTTTAGCCTTGCATTTTATTCATTGTTTGCTTTATTTTATTAATTAAAAAATATCAAAAACATTCTAAAAATTACCCAAAAATCACAAAAACAGTAAAAAAGTATAAAAAGACCAAAAAGATTCTATTAGCTTATTTTTTGAGTATTTTTATCTATTTTTATAAGTACTCTAGCTTGCCTTTTATTACATTGTCCTTATTGTCCAATATTAAAAAAAGAGAATATAAAAAAATATAAAATATAAAAAGAAAATATAAAATCAGAAAACTAAAAATCAAAATACAAAAATACAAAAATTAAAAATTAAATAAAAAAATATAAAATTAAAAACCCACAAAAATTCTAGATTGGCTGAGTTGCTTATTAGACCTAGGTTTGGATTCTTATCAATGCTCTACACCTTTGCTTCTTGAGTTCGACCCCTACTTGCTTGCCGTTGTACATCTTTAGTAGGGTATAATAAATTTTAATCCTTGCTATTCATTCTCTGATTGATTGTGTGGGTTAATTGTTGAAGACCGAGGAAGTTTGAGCAGTCGCATCAGCGACAGTGAGTCTGACTTGTCAGACCGCTATTTTGGCGGCTCTCGCTTTCTCGCTTTTCAAATGGCGCCGTTGCCGGGGAGCATCGGCTTGTAGAGTACCTTTGGGTCTTTTCAGTTACTTAGCCATTTTTGCTTACTTGTCTCTTGTGTATTATTTATTTTGAACTATCTGACATCTCTTTTGTTTTCTTGCGAGGGGCCGCCGACCGAGGAGGATCGCCTAGGGGATCCTGAGCAACCTTGGGAGGAGGAGCCGGCTATTCTACCCTAGCCGGCAGGAGAGAGCAGGAGAACTAGAGAGAGAGAGAGCGAGAGTTGCTTTTATTTTTGAGAGAGAGAGAGTATTTGATTAATTTGTAATAATACAGGACTTGGACACTTGGACACTTCGGGCCTAATTTCCGGGTGTTTGTTCACCCGGGGGCTCACCGTGGCTTTTTCGTGTTTTCTCGACCGTCATTTTCCGGTTTTGTTTTCTTTTTCATTTCTTTTGTGGATTGAGCTCTTAGAATTAGGTCCTGCTTGATTCGGGTAACCTAGGTCCAAACACCCTAATAACTCTTGCATGCTCCTATAGTTCGTATTTGGACTTAGATTAATTAAGTAGTTAATCATTGGCTCTCGATCCGCGCGCCGCGAGCTCACTCCACACAAGCGCTTTCTCCTAACTCAAATGTGTTGAGCAGAGGAGGAGTGAGCCTAGACCGGACACCAGGATTGGGAGTTAGCGGTTAACTCGTGGTTCTTCACGTTAGCAGTTGCCTGATCTAGGACGATTTCCGCATAGCATAACCGGCATGTAGATTAGGTTTATAAATTTCTGCCTTGCATACCGCATGGAGAGAGCTGGGATTCACTGTAAGTCTTCTCACTTTGCATTCATCATATAGGCACAAAGGTGAGATTTCCATCTTGGTGCCGACTTGCATTGGCTTTTCCCAACTTTTTTCTCCCTCTGATTTTGGACACACTAGGATAAAGAAAATACAAAATCGTTAGGCGCTTGTTTGAATCTACTCAAAAGAAGCGATAACACAAAAAAATTAAAAAAGGGACTGCTAAGAAAACCTTGACCTAAATAAAAATTGGTAATTGGACTCATTGATTGGGGAGAGTAACACCCTCACTTGTTTTCAGGTTGCATGGGAAGGTCTCCTTCCAAGTGAGGTGAGCGTTCGTAAGGATTAGAGCCCAAAACCCAACTTGTGGCTGCCTTGTGTATCGCCTGGATTTCCGAAGTATTGGCGCTACTATCGTACGTAGTCGAGTAGGGCTTGGTCGCCGGTGGTGACTCACTATTGTGTGAGCGCCGACCTTGTCCGAAGTACCGAGCATAGGCCACGCCTTCACGGGGGTGTCTGTCTCACTGGCTGCGTCCGAGTAGGATCTTGCACGCTCACGGGTGATTCCGTTGCGAGCGAGATCCGAAGTATCGGTTTCGCCTATCGGCTTCCTCTCTCTATTTCTTTGGCTGAGTAGGGATCCAGGAAGGGTTACAAGGACCTTAAAAAGCGCAAGTTACAGGTTACACAGGAGGAGGACAAGTACGGGAATACTTTTCCGGCAGTACTCTCGCTCCTATAGGCGTAGCGCTCTAAGGACTCGTTGAAAGATAAATTCCTGAAATCAAGATAAAAATTACAAAGATAAAAGCCGAACCTTCACGGCTTCACGCGTTGAGTTGGTGAACTCCCTTGTCTTGTGTTTGATTGCTAATCACATTTAGGTCAAGATCAAAAATATCGCGCCGTTGCGCAATTTTGTTTTCTCTCCAGTTGACCCTCACTCATTGTGAGCCTTCTACTGTTTTACATTCCTTTTGTTCCTTGTTGACCCCCGTATCTTTCATCCGCATCAATCTCCCTCTTGATCTTCAAGATGGCGACGAATGGACAGTTTAGTCGAGGCTCTGTCGGCACCCACATCGGCTCCATTCGCTCACCCTCTCTAATAATTCAGGGCGATTCCCGAGACACCGGTTCAAACCCTATGAACCGACCTCCAGACTCCCTGCCTTCTTCAGTAAACCGGGACCACTCTCGTCCCGAACTCTGTCCGTTTTGGATGGCCATTGATTTTACTCCTTACACATCACCATCCTTAACGAAGTTCTGTGTCGACCTTGACACAGACCGCATCTCTCTATCTGGTGCTGCAATTCAGACTGATCGGGGCATTCTACCATGTGCAGACTTAGAGCTCGAGCCAGTCAACCAAGCAGAGAAAGAAATGGCAGGAGGAAGGGGAAAAGGACCACAACCCCAGCAGGAGCCTGAAGACAATGCAGCGGAAGGACAATACACTACGCAGGGTGAGGTTAACAGTCAATTGTTGGCTTCCATTCAAGCCATTCAGCAGTAGTTGACTAACCAAGCCCTGGCCCAGACAGCCTTCCAGGACATGCTGAATGATCTGAGGAGAAGGGCCGATGTGAGAGACGGCCGACGGGAGGATGATCCGAACTACGATCCCAATGAACATGAAATCAATGATGAGTTTCAGTGGGACCCGAATATGAAGCAGCAGAAGAAGATCCACCGCAGCCCAAGCCCACACTCAAGCAGACATACAACCCAGGAGCATGGCGCATCACTGAGTGGATTCAAATTCCACGAATGCATGCTCACTTCGAGCTAAAGCCACAGTTTCTGTCACTGCTTCCCACTTTTCATGGGAACTCCACTGAAGAACCATATATCTTTCTCAAGAAGTTTAACCGCATCTGCTCCACTGCTCACTACCCCGGAGTCCCCCTGGATGTGATCAAGATGACCGCGTTCTCTTTCAGCCTTCAAGACAAGGCCCTTTACTGGGTCGACCACCTCGGAAAGGTCGTCACCACCTGGGAGGAGTTGAAATCTGCCTTTCTCCATAAATTTTATCTCCTGGGGAGATTAAATCAGATGCGTGCCCGGATCTCCAGTTTCTGTCAGCAGCCCCACGAGACTATCCATGAAGCGTGGGAACGATTCAAGGATCTCCAAGAAAAGTGCCCCCACCATGAAATACCAAAAACCAGTCTCATACAGCATTTCTTCGAGGGGCTATCATTTGAGAGCCAAAAGCTCGTGGATGCAGCTTGCGGCGGTTCACATTTTAACAAGGACGAGGATGTAGTATGGAACGTCTTCGAAGAAATGGCTGAGGGAGAAGCAGCCCAATCCTCGTCTAGAGTTTACATGAAGACACCAACCGCCATCAGCAAGCCAGTTAACATGGCTTCTCACACCGAGGACAAAGATGAGAGCTCCAACTTGAGCATCATTGGGAGCCACTTGTCCAAAGTGGATATCATCGAGAAGAGGTCGCAGGACCTCGAAAAGCTGGCAGTCATAGAGAAGAGGACCCAAGGTCTGGAGAAGCTCGACCAGATCTCCCAGCAGCTGGAGCAGCTCGTCCGAGCATTGAATGCAAACATGTGCAACGCTGTGTCTACCTCTGCCGAGCCGAACGCTGAGAAGAAGGAGCCTACAGTGCAGCAAAACCCTCAGCCGGCTCCACCGCAGCCCCAGCCTGTCCAGCACGTGTACTACGTGCAGGTTCCGGAGCAGCCACCGCAGCCTCAGACGCAGATGGTTGTATACCAACCAGAGCACCAGCCCGCTGACGGGTCCGCAAAAGCCGCGATAAGAAATCGTTTTTATCGTTCGTGCGTGAAATTAATGAATGTCGTTCGTTGTAGGCGGCAATCGGAAACGGTCAAGAAATAACCACAAAATAATGATTCAATTTTAATCTCGTGGTTTATGTTTATTTTACTTGGGCAAGTCCCAAGGTCGATCACAAGGAGGCAAAGGAACAACCTAGATTAATGTCTATCCAATTTTGAGTTTGGTTTTCAAGGCGGTTTTTTTTGGAATTTTTCAATGCAATATGAGATGCAAAATGCAAATTCGGCCTATTTTAGGGACTAAAATGTAAATTTCAATCAAACGATGTCCGAAAAATACGAAACTTGGCCACAATGTAAATGACGATGAAATGAGTGCACTGTAATTTTTTTGGAATTTTTAGATGCAATATGAATTTTTTACGAATTTTTAATTGAAAACAGAATGATTTTCAATATTTAATTTTAATAAATATTAAACCTACTTCTTTTCGAGAACTAAAATTATCTAAGATCTATCACTAGGTAATAGATCTTAAAAAAATCCTAGACCTCAAAAATGTGGGGTTTAATACCTATTAAAAATCAAAATTGAAATGCACAAAATGATTTTTACAGGGCAAATGATGCATGCAAAATGCAAAGATTTTTGGGCACAATGTTAATCAAAGTAATCTCTACGATATTTGATTTTGGGGAATTTTTAAAGCCACGGTTAATTAACTAAGAATTTCCGAGCACAGATTGGGTAAAATATTCAATTTTCGTAAAACAATTATTTATTAATCAACCGTTAATCACAAAAATATCCAAGACATGTCAAAATGTAGAGAATTAAAAGATGAACAAAATGCTATTTTTAAATAAATGAAACGATGTCTAGAAGAGGTTCAAAACAGAGGTAGAACACAGGGGGGTACATGCAATAAACATAAAATAAAATAAAAGAAAAAAGGTGCAGACATGGACCTATATGTAATTACCTAAAAGTTCGAGGATGTAGATGCAAAATTCCTGGGGGGCACGTGCCAGGCACGTGCCCTCTGAATTGAAGTGCTGGAGCTTGAATAGCAAATACTCCGGGGGTGCTCCTGCAATTTGTCCAACGGGTCACGTGATGTGCACGTGACCCTTGGACTGTAGTGCGATCTGGGGATCCTCCAAGGGCCTGAGTGCAAGATGTCCCCTCACTCACGTGCGATGCACGTGAGGAGGGTCTCGGGCTCTGGGCCCGGTCCTGGTCGGTGGAGGCGTTGTCGATGCGACGGCGATGGCTGGTAGACCTCCGGTGGTGCTGGCCAGGTGGTGGCTGGAGGAGACGGTGGCGTTGGAGGATCTGTGCGACGGAGCTGGCGTGTCGAAGAAGTGGCGACGAAGATGGTGGTGCCGGTCGGTGACGTCGCCTTGCACAGCCGACACACGGCCGTGGGCTGTTGATGTCGAGCGGGCGTTGATGTCGAGCGCCGACCGGCTTGGCCGAGGCGGAGGCGTAGGGCGGAGACGGAGGCGGTTGGTGGTGTTGTCGGAGAAGGCCGATGGAGGTGGCGGCGTAGCGGAGGTTGGTGACGTTGATGCTGCTGGAGGTTGAAGATGTTGCTAAGGCGTAGCAGGCGGCGGTGGCGTAGTCGATGACGTAGCGGAGGTGTCGAAGATGAAGAGTTGAAGGTGAAGATGACGTCGTTGGCTCGACGCGAGTAGCGGAGCGGAGCAGCTACGGCGAAGGGGTTCGTCGTGGGCCGTTACGAGACCGGATGGACTCGGACCTCGCCGGAGAAGACGAGGAGGAGGCACTGTCACCGCCGCTCCTCTGATCTTGTAGCTTATCGGCGGATAAAATCGCTGTGGGGGGCGGCGAGGGTATTTTAATAGGAGAGGGTGAGATCGGGTAGGTGGTTGCGAGGGTAAAGGAGAAAATCCGCGGCCGTTGGGCGGTCAGCGGAGGTGGTTGCGGAGGATAACGGAGGTGCGCGCGGCCGTTGCGGAATTGGGGGAGACGGATCCGGAGGTGGGAGATGCGGGTGGGCCGTCCGATCGGCCGAGATCGGACGGCCAAGGATGAGCCACGTGGCACGGAAGGGGCAAAGAGAGGGGCGGAGCACGTGAGGGGCACGTGCCTGGGGGCACGTGCGCCGCACGTGCGGGGGATTTTATTTTATTTTATTTATAAAAACGAGATAATAATAAAAAAGGCGAAAAATAGCTGACACGTGGCGGCCTCTGGGGCTGCCACGTGTCAGCACCAGAAAATTCGAGAGATAAATCGTTTGTAAAATCAAAAAGAAATAGCAAATGACCTCGGATCGAAAAAGTTTCTTCACGAAAAATGCTCGTCTCGACGAGATCTACAACCTTCATGAAGACATCAAAGCCAAATTCGGTCAAATGTGAAAAGTGATTTTTTGGGGTATCCCATGTACATAGAATACCTTGATTTTTGGTTTTCTATTTTTTTTATCATTTTTAAACAAGATAAAAATCCGGTAAAATAGGGAAAACTCAAAGATAAAAGAGACCTTAATCTAAATTTTTTGTATTTTTATAAGTTAAGAAAATATAAACATAAAATACAGATCAAAAAGCCGCGAAAATACAATGTACAAAAGAGGCCCAAAACCCAACTTTCACATACGAGCTCCGATTCACTTGAACTTGGTCATGTTTTGAAGGTAATTGAATGTGTATTAGTTCAAAAGTGAGTAGGATCAAATCGGACACTGGATGGAGAAGATATGGGGCTTTTAGTCCGAAAATCCTGAAACTAGGGTTTGGGTTTTTGGTCCACTTACCTGGGTTAATTATTTTTTTGTATTTTTTATTTATTCTTGTTAGTGATGTGCACACAGTGGATGTGGTTTTGTGGCATTCGGAGTTAGCATGAAGGAGTTAAAAATAGGGGAAGTTAGTCTATTTACAGGTCATTTTTTTGCTTGGATTTTTGGCTTCTTATTTTATGCAGAAATTAATGCTAAAATGCAATTCTTATGAAATCATGCATGAATGCTAATTATACAGAATAAATGCAGAAATGCAGTTGATTTTGAGGGACTTAAGCTTTAATTAATGAGACTTAGAATGGTGAATCCGAGATTCATCATCCCCCTATACTTAAACCATGCTCGTCCCTGAGCATCACAATTAAATGCCATGAAGTGAAATGAGACTGGGTTCCATACCAAGACCATGAACTGAAGGTGAAAGTGAAACTAAACTCGACCTTTGGATTAATAATGTGGCGGAACTTCTGTGAGACTTAGAATTTTAAAATCAATAGCCCTCAAGTTCTACACATCATTGTCACAGTTTTGGCTCAGAAGTCATCTTAGATCAATCCTCTTCCCAAAGTATACCCTATGAACATTGAATAACCGACTCTTGTGTGTGAAGGGTTTTAGCTCTTCCCATTCAGAATGCCGGACTACCATGCTCCTCTCCTTTCCAGTAACTCGTCCTCGGGGAGTCAGGTATTTCCTTCTAAGGTCTGTCGTGCTGTGTTCACAATCGAATGAGGGAGAAGATAGAAGAAAGAGAAAAGAACTGGAGGGTGGCCAGTGTAGTCACCTCTCCTTGTGGAGATAGCCAGTGTAGCCGAGTCTCCACCAAGATCTGCAGGTTTCTGAAGCTTGGACCTTTTTGGTCGGATTTTTATTTGGTAGAATGCTTCTATGTATTTGAAATTTTTGGTGGTTCTGCTTGGATCTTGTTGTGCCCCTACGGATATAGAATCTTTTGTTCCGTACATTTTTTGGGGTCTTAGAAAAATTGTGCCCAGTCGTCCATCCCTTTTCCGAAGCTTTATTTCAACCCGTACTCCGGTCTTTAGATTTCCACGCTACCAGAAAAGAGACTCACACAGTCTTCCAACATCCCGTTTGGGTTGAGCTAAGTGCATAGTGCGAGAGTGCGAATTAATTCCCTATTCCAGAGTTGTACCCAGAATGAAGAGACCAGGTTAGACACTAAGAGTCAAACGATGTACATTGTCATGTGGAACTTAATGAATTAAGTCACAAAGACCTGAAGCTCTTAAAATCCTATTTCTCGGTGAAGTTCCTCTGAAAATTAGGTGGATTAAGGTCAAGTCCAGACCACTCTCGGTTTCGGCTCATAACTCGGTTTAGAACCCAATGACTTTTCACAGATGCAAATGCATGCGGTGATGGATGGAGTGCAGGTGCGTGAAATGCAGACATTTCATTTTTTTTGACATTTTATGCAAGGGATTTTTTATGCAGAAAATGGAATAAGAAGCCTCTTTTTCATTCATTTTTTTTCAGAAAATTTGGGCAAGTCAGTGTTCTTCTTTCTTTTTTTTTTCAAGTTAGTACCCACCCCGTAAATACATATAGACTTACGCGAAAGTACGAGATATGGGTAAAATATATACAAAGTATATATACAGACCCCCCTATACTTAGCGAGTGCTGTGTCCTCAGAGCACAAGAAGCGTAAAGAAGACATAGCTCGGGCTAAGCGTAAGAGAGTGAGAAAGAAAAAAGAAAAGAAGAAAAAGAATGAAAAGAAAAGCGGTCAGGAAATGAGGAGAGTATATACGGGTGGATGTCGGTTCCCCCTATTCTTAGGCTCTGAACAACCTAAGTATGGAAGAAGGGTGGATATGGAGCGAATGGGTGTCAGGAGAAGAATGATATATACAGATGGCATCGGTCCCCCCTATACTTAGGCCTTGGCCTAAGTAAAGGAAGAAGCTGTACAAGGGAACCGATGTGGTCGGGAGGGAGGGTGGGTAGCCGATGATTAAGGCGGTTTTCGGCTGATCTTTTTGTGAGCCTGCGGTGGGAGATCGTAATGATGAGTCGGAGATGAGGTATATGATTCCCAACTATTGTCAGTGTCATCCTCAGACAAATTATGATGGATAGTGGATGAATTGTTTGAGTCAGATGAAAGATATCCATCATCGGAATTATCCTCAGAGGAGTAGTAATTGAAAGTGGGCATACTCCAAGTATTCTGGTCTTTTTGTTTTTTCAGTTGTTTTCTCAGAATTCGTTCCTTCTTGGGGTCAATCAGTTTGTCCTCGGATGAATGCTCAGAAGCATCGGTCTCAGTCAGTTCATACGAAAGAATTCCAGTGTACTTGAAGAATGCAGGAGCATCAGCTTTGGATGAGTAGTAGTTAGGAACGGGAGTTGTCCAACGAGGATTGAATTTTGGATCCTTACGAAGATATGGCTTTAGGGCTGCCGAACATACTTCACTCATGTAAACCATCTTTTCCGGACCTGATGAGGGATCATTAACTGATTCCTCTTCCGAAAGGTCAAAGGTGACTTTCTTTTTATTTCGTCGTGAAGGTGTCGGGTCACTTGAGTATCCAGATGAATAGCCATTGAGATTCTCCTTGGTCGGTGCTTGGTTTGCGTGCTTGCTCTCAGTCTCCCGAATGTTTGAGCATTCTCGATTTGGGATGATTTGGTCAAGATATTCAGAGAATGTTGCTCCAGGGTGTGACCATGCATATGTCTCTGGATCGTAGTAGAAAGATTTGTCAATTTTGAGATCCTCGGGGATTTGAATATTGGGGAGAGTCTCTGCATGTTCTTTCTCTCTTGATTCGATGTTGATGCATTCCTGAGTCGAGTTGATGTAATCCATGTAGTCAGAGTAGGTTGACCCAGGGTGTGTCCATGCAGAAGTCTCCGGATCATATGAGTCATATACATGATTGTCCATGGTGAGAGCGGCTGGGAATGGAGCATGGGGGAGATTTTCTAAACCAATAGTCTCATCAACAACTGCTATCTCAGGTGTGGTTGCGGGGTAGGGCTCTTCTACCGCTTCATGGTTACGGTTGTTGGGGACTTCGTGGGTTGCCTCAGAAGATCGTGGTTCCTCAAAGATAGGGTCAGATTTAAGTGTTTCCAATGCTGTGAAATTGATTTCCCGAGTCTCACAATCGATACTCGCCTTGGCCAATGCCAAGAATGGCTTTCCGAGAATGATTGGAGACTGGGTAAATTCTCCTTGATGCTCAATATCAATGATCGTGAATTCTACTTTGAGCGGAGCACCTTGGAATTTTATGATGACAGAAATGGTTCCTCTCGGCCGCTTTATCGATCGGTCCGCTAATTGTACAATCTCTCGTATCTTTCGAATCGGTCCGAGTTTGAGTTCATGGAATACAGAGGTCGGGAGGATATTAATTGGTGAATCATCATCAATCCGAGCATGGGTGAAAATTGTGTCTTTGATTTTGCAGTCAAATCTGGGCAACTGCTTTACTATGCGGCTCTTGGTTTTTCTCCTCAACACCAAGGAGGAGGCCATTGACAAGATATGTCTTTCAGTCTTTGTTCGTATTCTGCCCGACTTTTTTTTCATTAATTTATCTGTTATGAATCTTTTAAGGTCGGGGAAGTGTTCAATGGCCTGTATAAAGGGAAGTTCAAATATCAAGCGTTTTTCCAGTGCTTCCCGTATAGTCGGATCCAAATTTCGCAGATCATCTTCAGTTTCAATTTTTATGAAATTTTCTGAATTTTCAATTTTTTGTGATTTTCAAATATTTCTATTTTTTTGATATTTTCTGGGTGGTGTGGGGGTGTGGGGTGTTCTTCAGACGAAGAGGGGCTCTGGTGTTCAGGGTGGTGGTCAGCAGCATAACCATTTTCAGAACTGTTCATAGGTCCCTGAATATCCTCAGAATTTTCAATCTCAGATCCAGTTATTTCCTCATTCATTTTACTGTCCGAGCCACCATAGAATGCGATGAATCGATCGGTAAATTTTTGAAATCTCTCCTCTATTGACTTGAATTTCTTATTTATCCTCGAAATATCCTCCTCAAGATTTGGTTCATGATTAATTATGGGAGCAGTAGATGTATGTTCGATAATTTCATCTTCCATTTTTCTCTTTGTGCTGAGAGGAGAGCTTCTTGGAATATCCGAAATATGCTCAGTATTTTCTGAAAATTTCTCCTCAAAAATAATGGAAGGAGGCTGCTCATAAGATTCAGACATGTGTCGCTGATTGGTCAGACCTTGATATTGCGGAGTCAACATACAGGGTTTATGTGTTTCTAAGCGGTCAGTCCAGTCCTTTGTATGAGTATCCTGTCTGACGAGGGATCTATCATGGTCAATCCAATGTTGATGATTATTCAGTGCATGTCCATCCATCTGAGTTTGGTTTCTCTGCCAGTCATGAGGTTTGAAGGGATTTTGATCTTGAAAAGTTTCATTGGCGAGAAACTGAGAATAAGACGATTCAGTCCGAGATGGTAGATGGTCATTTACGGTTGGATTGTTCGAATAGAAATTTAATGAGGAGGCCGAATTTATCTGCGGGTGAAAGCCTCCCGCAAATGTTGGAGGACTATTGAAATAAGGGGATTGAGTTGATTTAGGCCTAACCGAAACAAATTCATTTTCATAGTATAGCTCTGATGGGTGTTCGGTCATTTTTGAGAGGAATGGGGAGTCGGATCTGTGAGAGTTTTTGGACAAGAGTTCCATTATGAGGTTTAAATCAAGAGAGGGAAGAAATGATTGCATGGGATAGTCAAGAGAATTTTTATCGAATGTGCGGTTATTGATCTTGAAATCGGTTCACGCACACCAATGCAAACACAATTCAAACCCCGGGTTCACCAACTCACACAATGAAGCCGTAAGAGTTCAGCTATTATCTTTTCAATTTTAGTTGGTGATAAATTCAATCTTGCAAGCCGTTTAAACAGGATGTTAGGTTTGGAGCTGGGCTCTATCCTAGTGTGCATCTCTCTCCTCGCTGCAAGATAAAATCAAACAATGTCGGGGTTGCTCTCCCGCAGAAATTCTTGATTTTATGGATTTTTAGATCGGCTATATTTAGCAGTCCCAGTTTTATTAAGGCGATCACTGTAGAATTTAGGTGAACACAAATTCACGTCTACCGTCCAGTCCCAATTTCCTTTAGATTTATGTGATAAAACAAGAGAGAGGAATTCGGGAAAAGCCGATGCACGTGGAAAACTTATGATGAATGCTCAGTTAGAAGACTTACAGTGCCTCCTCGCAATCTCCATGTGGGATGCAATACAGAATTGAAAATTTATACTAAATGCGTGCAAGCCGATGAAAACCGCACCTAAGCAGAAAGTTCTATTAGCGGGAAGAATTGAGTTGAATTTGGCTAAGTTGAACGATCTAATGTGCGTCTCAGTTAAAGTGCAGTGTGGCTTAAGATCCTACGAGCACAATCAGAAATAAAAAAATGCTCTAAGAGCCGTATGTGCAGGTCTATCCTAATCGCCACTCAAGTCGGGCCCCACCCTCTCCGGAGAGTGAAACAGGCCACGACACACCACAAATAAAGTTCAATGTCCTTGTACACACGCGAGAGTCCAAACGGACACCGCTATAAATGAGCAGAAAATAAAAGTGCAGAAATTAAGAACCTAGACTCTACTCTCTCCCACGACTCGACTCGATCTTAATTTAATTGCGGTTTCTTCGGGTGTCGGTGAAGATGCGTCTGTTCCTTGAAAAACCGCTCCACGTGCGCCGGGTACCTCGCAAGAAAAATAAGAGAGAGATTGTAAGAGAGTGACTTAGAAAATAATCAAAAATAAAATAAATGAAAGAAATGCTGAAAAATAAATACAAGAAATAAAATGAGATTTACAATGAAAAATTCGGGGGTCAGACTACCCGAATTCGGAAAACCGAACAAAAATTTTCAAAACAAAAACTAAGCCGTTTGCCTCCCCGGCAACGGTGCCATCTGACGGGTCCGCAAAAGCCGCGATAAGAAATCGTTTTTATCGTTCGTGCGTGAAATTAATGAATGTCGTTCGTTGTAGGCAGCAATCGGAAACGGTCAAGAAATAACCACAAAATAATGATTCAATTTTAATCTCGTGGTTTATGTTTATTTTACTTGGGCAAGTCCCAAGGTCGATCACAAGGAGGCAAAGGAACAACCTAGATTAATGTCTATCCAATTTTGAGTTTGGTTTTCAAGGCGGTTTTTTTTGGAATTTTTCAATGCAATATGAGATGCAAAATGCAAATTCGGCCTATTTTAGGGACTAAAATGTAAATTTCAATCAAACAATGTCCGAAAAATACGAAACTTGGCCACAATGTAAATGACGATGAAATGAGTGCACTGTAATTTTTTTGGAATTTTTAGATGCAATATGAATTTTTTACGAATTTTTAATTGAAAACAGAATGATTTTCATTATTTAATTTTAATAAATATTAAACCTACTTCTTTTCGAGAACTAAAATTATCTAAGATCTATCACTAGGTAATAGATCTTAAAAAAATCCTAGACCTCAAAAATGTGGGGTTTAATACCTATTAAAAATCAAACATTGAAATGCACAAAATGATTTTTACAGGGCAAATGATGCATGCAAAATGCAAAGATTTTTGGGCACAATGTTAATCAAAGTAATCTCTACGATATTTGATTTTTGGGGAATTTTTAAAGCCACGGTTAATTAACTAAGAATTTCCGAGCACAGATTGGGTAAAATATTCCAATTTTCGCAAAACAATTATTTATTAATCAACCGTTAATCACAAAAATATCCAAGACATGTCAAAATGTAGAGAATTAAAAGATGAACAAAATGCTATTTTTAAATAAATGAAACGATGTCTAGAAGAGGTTCAAAACAGAGGTAGAACACAGGGGGGTACATGCAATAAACATAAAATAAAATAAAAGAAAAAAGGTGCAGACAGGGACCTATATGTAATTACCTAAAAGTCCGAGGGCGTAGATGCAAAATTCCCGGGGGGCACGAATTGAAGTGCTGGAGCTTGAATAGCAAATACTCCGGGGGTGCTCCTGCAATTTGTCCAACGGGTCACGTGATGTGCACGTGACCCTTGGACTGTAGTACGATCTGGGGATCCTCTAAGGGCCTGAGTGCAAGATGTCCCCTCACTCACGTGCGATGCACGTGAGGAGGGTCTCGGGCTCTGGGCCCGGTCCTGGTCGGTGGAGGCGTTGTCGATGCGACGGCGATGGCTGGTAGACCTCCGGTGGTGCTGGCCAGGTGGTGGCTGGAGGAGACGGCGACGGAGCTGGCGTGTCGAAGAAGTGGCGACGAAGATGGTGGTGCCGGTCGGTGACGTCGCCTTGCACAGCCGACACACGGCCGTGGGCTATTGATGTCGAGCGGGCGTTGATGTCGAGCGCCGACTGGCTTGGCCGAGGCGGAGGCGTAGGGCGGAGACGGAGGCGGTTGGTGTTGTTGTCGGAGAAGGCCGATGGAGGTGGCGGCGTAGCGGAGGTTGGTGACGTTGATGCTGCTGGAGGTTGAAGATGTTGCTAAGGCGTAGCAGGCGGCGGTGGCGTAGTCGATGACGTAGCGGAGGTGTCGAAGATGAAGAGTTGAAGGTGAAGATGACGTCGTTGGCTCGACGCGAGTAGCGGAGCGGAGCAGCTACGGCGAAGGGGTTCGTCGTGGGCAGTTACGAGACCGGATGGACTCGGACCTCGCCGGAGAAGACGAGGAGGAGGCGCTGTCACCGCCACTCCTCTGATCTTGTAGCTTATCGGCGGATAAAATCGCTGTGGGGGGCGACGAGGGTATTTTAATAGGAGAGGGTGAGATCGGGTAGGTGGTTGCGAGGGTAAAGGAGAAAATCCGCGGCCGTTGGGCGGTCAGCGGAGGTGGTTGCGGAGGATAACGGAGGTGCGGGCGGCCGTTGCGGAATTGGGGGAGACGGATCCGGAGGTGGGAGATGCGGGTGGGCCGTCCGATCGGCCGAGATCGGACGGCCAAGGATGAGCCACGTGGCGCGGAAGGGGCAAAGAGAGGGCGGAGCACGTGAGGGGCACGTGCCTGGGGGCACGTGCGCCGCACGTGCGGGGGATTTTATTTTATTTTATTTTATTTATTTTTTTATAAAAACGAGATAATAATAAAAAAGGCGAAAAATAGCTGACACGTGGCGGCCTCTGGGGCTGCCACGTGCCAGCACCAGAAAATTCGAGAGATAAATCGTTTGTAAAATCAAAAAGAAATAGCAAATGACCTCGGATCGAAAAAGTTTCTTCACGAAAAATGCTCATCTTGACGAGATCTACAACTTTCATGAAGACATCAAAGGCAAATTCGGTCAAATGTGAAAAGTGAATTTTTGGGGTATCCCATGTACATAGAATACCTTGATTTTTGGTTTTCTATTTTTTTTGTCATTTTTAAACAAGATAAAAATCCGGAAAAATAGGGAAAACTCAAAGATAAAAGAGACCTTAATCTAATTTTTTTGGATTTTTATAAGTTAAGAAAATATAAACATAAAATACATGTAAAAAAGCCGCGAAAATACAATGTACAAAAGAGGCCCAAAACCCAACTTTCACATACGAGCTCCAATTCACTTGAACTTGGTCTTGTTTTGAAGGTAATTGAATGTGTATTAGTTCAAAAGTGAGTAGGATCAAATCGGACACTGGATGGAGAAGATATGGGGCTTTTAGTCCGAAAATCCTGAAACTAGGGTTTGGGTTTTGGTCCACTTACCTGGGTTAATTATTTTTTTGTATTTTTTATTTATTCTTGTTAGTGATGTGCACACAGTGGATGTGGTTTTGTGGCATTCGGAGTTAGCATGAAGGAGATAAAAATAGGGGAAGTTAGGCTATTTACAGGTCATTTTTTTGCTTGGATTTTTGGCTTCTTATTTTATGCAGAAATTAATGCTAAAATGCAATTCTTATGAAATCATGCATGAATGCTAATTATGCAGAATAAATGCAGAAATGCAGTTGATTTTGAGGGACTTGAGCTTTAATTAATGAGACTTAGAATGGTGAATCCGAGATTCATCACCCGCATACTCCGAGCAGTTCTCTCCACCCCCGCCGCTGATCCAGGAGATCAATGGCGTCTGGAACAACGAAGCGCAGCTGACCCATCCTCAGGGACACTCTCAGGGTCAGAACATGGGCAACAGGCCCTTCCAGCAGCAACACCAGGGTGGGAGACCCTTCCAGCAGCCATACCAGTACCCGCCTCCCTCACATGGAAACACGTGGAGGCAGAATTACCAACATGGGCCTCAGCAGTCCGGATATCGTGGACAAGGTTATCACCAGCAACCGGCTGCACAATACAATCAACACCATTCGCAGTACTCCTCCAATCCCCCTCCTCAACAATTTGCACAAGGTTACCAGTCACAATCTCAACCGCCATATCAACAATCTAGACCCCAGCAGGGGGAATCTTCTGAGATTGTGCCGGTCAATCCGGCCCTGTCCTGTTTGGAACAGTTGATGAAGAATATGGCTGAGATGAACCAGAAGATCGACGACCCGGTGGCAGCCAAAACCGTCATACCAGCCCAGGTCGAATCTAACCCTAACAATTTCCGACGCAAGGAGCAGGTAGCCGGTAGTGTCCAACCCGAATCAGGTGAATTTAATTGTTTTTTATCTAACGCTGTTACTCTCAGGAGCGGTAGGACACTCCAGCCATCGGCAACGGCGAAGGGAAAGCACATTGCATCTGACGGGGAATCGCCAGTCCAGCCAACACCAGGGCCAGTCAGCATTTTGGGGACAGCACCAGGATCCAGAAAATCACAAAAAATGAAGAAAACAGAAAAACACAAAAAGATAGCAGCAACCTCGGTAGAGACCGGCCAGCATTGGAGACGCCTGCACCCGCATCACAGCCAGCTCCTGACAGGGGGAGCACCGCACCTGCAGCGAGTCCAATGCCAGCACCTGAAGCCGAGCCTGTCATTTTTGGTCCACAAATTGTAGATGAATCCATTCCTTTTTGTCATCTACCTGTAAACAACAACACGGACACTATTTTGAATGAAATTGGAGAAGAGTTTATAAATATTCCTTTTCCTGAAGAATTGAAAAAACACAAAAAAATTAAAAATTTGAAAAGTGCTTTGTCTGATCCTGCTATCGTAGAAGTCATTCACAATTTGGTGTTAAATATGCCATTAATGAAAGCTCTTGAGTACATGCCAGCGGTGAAGAAAGGACTTAAAGAGGCATGTACAACCAAGCGCAGGCCAACTCCCCATAACTCCAGAAGCAAAGGTGGTAAATCTGAAAAGCACATCCTCACTATGGCCACCGTCAATGCCATCAGCAACCTCCCGGACAAAAAGCCAGATATGGGAGCACCTCTTGTACGTTGTCAGATGTTCGATCAAGAGTTCGAACGAACACTCCTCGACAGCGGGTCTTCTGTCAATTTGATGCCAGCGTCACTACTCACAGAGTTCAAGCTGGGACCGCTCAAACCTACAAAAATGATTCTGCAGTTTGCAGACAAGTCAGTCAAGCAGCCTAGGGGTCTGTTGGAGGACGTGATCGTCACGGTTTAGGGAAAGTCTTTCCCAGCCGATTTTGTGGTCTTAGATATGGACGTCCCCGCTCCGTTGCTCCTTACCCCGATCATACTCGGAAGGCCTTTTCTGCGGACGTCAAACGCAGTAGTGAATTATGGGACAGGAGAAATCACTTTTGGAGCTGGCAATGAAATTATCCGAGTAGAGACCCTGTCTGAGGGAATGCCCGTTGAACCAACATCTGTATCGTGTGCAAGGGTGATTGAGAATGATGAAGACTGCGATTTTCTAGCCGAGATTCAAGACACCAACCTCTTCCTGGATGATAATGAGATCCACGGACTCCTCTGTCCAGAGGAGGAAGTGGAGACCGCAGTCGAATTTCCGTGTATCGATCAAGATGAGGACCTTGCTGATGCACTACAAGATACTACCGCGGGGTCGTTATGCCTTCAAAACCAGGAGCTGAATTCAGAAGCATTTTCGGATGAAGATGTAATCATTGAAGAATTTTGTCAGGATCTGAGAGAAGAGACAGAGCAGACTATGGTGGACATTGCGCAGTTGAAAGACTCACCACCTGTACTAATAGCTGAGGTCACCACTGAAGTAGCTCAGACTCCGCTAGAGCTGAAACCCTTGCCCTCCAATATGAAGTATGCCTTCCTTGCAGGAGAACCGAACATGTACCCGGTCATCATCAATGCACATCTGACCGAAGATCAAGAATCTCGTCTGATGGAGGTTCTTGAACGCAACCGCAAGGCGATAGGCTGGCGAACCTCCGATCTCCATGGGATCAATCCGTCACTCTGTTCGCATCGCATCTTTCTGGAAGAAGACTGCAGACCCTCTCGTGAACTGCAAAGAAGATTAAACCCAAATCTGCGAGAGGTGGTTATGAAAGAAATCCAGAAATGGTGTGATGCGGGATTCATTTATCCCATCTCCGACAGCAAATGGGTGAGCCCTCTGCATGTTGTGCCCAAGAAATCAGGGATCACCATCGTGAAAAATGACAAAGGAGAGGAGATCGCCACCAGAGTACCAACTTCTTGGCGAGTGTGCGTAGATTACAGAAGACTCAATCTTGCCACCAAGAAGGATCATTTTCCGCTGCCCTTCATCGACCAAATCTTGGAGAGATTGGCCGCGAAGGAATATTTCTGTTTCTTGGACGGCTACTCTGGGTATAATCAAGTTGCTATTGCTCCTGAAGATCAAGAGAAGACCACGTTCACCTGTCCTTTTGGTACATATGCCTTCAGACGGATGCCGTTCGGGCTTTGCAATGCCCCAGCCACATTTCAGAGGTGTATGCTTGCAGTTTTTGCCGATATGGTGGGCAGCTTTCTCGAGGTCTTTATGAACGATTTTTCGGTCTATGGGGATTCGTTTGATCAATGTCTGGATTATCTAGACCGAGTCTTACGGAGGTGCTGCGAAGTGAATCTTGTGCTCTCCTGGGAGAAGAGCAATTTCATGGTGACCGAAGGAATCGTGCTGGGTCACATTGTTTCTAAACGTGGCATGGAGGTTGACCCAGCCAAGGTGGATGTAATTTCTAAGCTGGAGCCACCTACAAATATCAAGCAAGTCCGGTCATTCTCGGGCCATGTCGGTTTTTACCGACGATTTATTAAAGATTTCAGCAAACTGGCCAGACCGCTGACTGAGTTACTCGGCAAGGACAATGAGTTCATTGTAGACGATCGTGTGCTCCTTGCCTTTAATCAGTTGAAAGAGCTCATCACGCAGGCCCCTGTCCTACAGCCACCGATTTGGACTCAGCCTTTCGAGATTATGACCGATGCGTTGGATTATGCCATCGGAGCTGTACTGGGACAGAGAAAAGACAATGTACCGTTTGCAATTCACTACGCTAGCCGAACGCTCGATGAAGCCCAGAGAAACTACACTGTCACTGAAAAGGAGCTGCTAGCGGTAGTCTTTGCTTTGGAAAAGTTCAGATCTTACCTTCTTGGGTCCAAAGTTATCATTTACACTGATCACTCGGCCATTCGGTATTTACAGCAGAAGAAGGATGTCAAACCACGTCTCATCCGGTGGATCCTTCTCCTCCAGGAGTTTGACATGGAGATCAGAGATAAACCTGGGGTAAAGAATGTAGTGGTCGATCATCTATCAAGACTTCCTGAACCGGAGTCTCCTAAGTTGAACTTGCAGCCTATCACAGAGACCTTTCCAGATGAATCGATTCTGTCTGTTGCCTCACTTCCTTGGTATGCGGACATTGTGAATTATCTAGTTACCAAGAAAATTCCACAGGACTGGCCTAAGTTGAAAATAGACAGATTTTTGTCTAAAATCCATTTCTACCAGTGGGAAGACCCGTATCTGTTTCATGAGGGAGCAGATTGCATCTAGAGAAGGTGTATTCCTCAGGAGGAGGTTCCAAGTGTCCTCGCTTTATGTCATGATCAAGATTCTGGAGGACATCATTCAGGAAAACGGACGGCAGCAAAAGTTCTTCAAAGTGGCCTCTGGTGGCCTTCATTGTTCAAAGATGCAGATGAATACGTCAAAGGTTGCACTGACTGTCAGAAGATGGGTGGAACCATAGGAATGAGAGATACGATGCCTCTGAAGTACATTCAGATCTCAGATGTCTTTGACGCATGGGGCATCGACTTTATGGGCCCGTTTCCTAACAGTCAGGGTTATGAGTATATTCTGCTTGCTGTCGATTATGTCAGTCGATGGGTGGAGGCTATCCCCGCCCGAGCCGCCGACAGTCGGACTGTCTGTCGATTCTTACGAGATCACATCATAGCACGGTTCGGGATTCCCAAGATCCTCATATCTGACGGGGGCAGTCATTTCATAAACAGAGAGGTGAAGAAGCTGACCCAAGAATTCCGCATCGAGCATCGTGTTGCTTCACCCTATCACCCGCAGTCCAATGGCTTAGCTGAATGTTCAAATAGGGAGATCAAGACGATTCTACAAAACTTGTGCGTCCGGATCGCAAGAACTGGTCTCAGCTGCTTGATTTCGTTCTTTGGGCTTACAGAACAACGTACAAGTCACCCTTGGGAATGTCTCCCTACCGCCTGGTGTATGGCAAGCCATGTCACTTGCCCGTGGAACTTATTCACAAATCTTTATGGGCTATTAACATCTGTAATTTGGACTCCAAGCAAGCAGGACAAAACAGGAAACTGGATCTGAACAGATTACTGGAATTCAGAGATTATGCATATGACAACAGCCTGATGTACAAGGAAAAGGTCAAAACATGGCATGACAAGCACATCCGCCACAAGTCCTTTGATCCAGGTCAGAAGGTATGGTTGTTCGATGCGAAATTAAAGATCTTTCCAGGCAAATTGAAGAGCAAATGGACTGGGCCGTTTTTGGTTAGGCAGGTGCGTGACAACGGAAGCGTCTTGATATCTAATCTGTCATCTGACGCACAACCTTTTGTAGTCAATGGACAGCTTCTGAAGCCATACCTTGAACATGACACATTCATGGCTGTCATTGACTCCATTCAAGTAATATATGAGAATGAGCTGAACAGCCCGGGACAGGCAGAGGAAGGCGAAGCACATAAAAATATTTTTGAATGATTTTCCTTTTCGTTTTTTCTTCTTTTCTTCTTTTCAAGTTCTTTCATCTTGTTCTACCGAATTGATGCCATCCCTTTCATCACGGCTACACTTTGGATGTACCTTATCCTAAGTATAGGGGGGATGTGCATCCCGAGTTGTTCATATCCAATCTCATCTCTTTCTTCTTTTCTTCTTTTCTTCTTTTCCTTTTCTATCTTCTGTATCTGTCAAAAAGGTGCCACCCCTTGTAGACAGTTTTCTATACTTAGGACGCACTTTGTCCTAAGTATAGGGGGGTGTGCACCCCGAGTTTCTTCTATTCTTGTCGACCCTCTCCATTGTCTCCTCTTCTTGTCTATACTTAGGGATATTTTACCCTAAGTATAGGGGGAGACAATCTGAGTACGATCTGTTCATTCCCACCCTTGACCCTCCCTGCGTTGTGTACAGTCTGCTATACTTAGGATTATTTGATCCTAAGTATAGGGGGGTGATGAATCCACGTTTCATCATCTTTATTCTATCATTTTGGCCTTAAAAACCCTAGCAAATGCGTGTAAATAGCATTAATTCATGCATTTTAGCATTCATGTATATGTGCGTAAATGTTGTATAAAATGCGGTTTTTAAAAGCCAAAATTATAGAATAAAGAAAAGAAAAGAAAAAGAATAAAATATTGTAAATATTTTATGACCCGAAACCCCCGAGACCTAGGCATCTTGATGAATAGGTCGACAAGGAATAAAGTAGGGGGAGATAAGGGCCAAAATACAGTGAAAATACCTATACATTTTATTCATTCTTTATTCATTTTGGGACCTATTTTTGGTTCCACTTTTTACACTTCAAATAAAGAAACTTTGTACATGAAAGTTGTAGATAATTTAATAAAAAAAAATACAAAATTGATTTCACAGAAAAATAATATACAGATAAAAAGTTATGGTCTGAATAAAAATCCAAAATGCCAACTTCCCAGACCCGTATCTCACAAATAAAGACTCCAAATGCAGCGTACTCACCTTTAATTGTATATAGAAGAAAATAATCTAATTAATGGTGGTGGTTTCGCATTTGGCGGAGCTACGGTTTGAAAGTTGACTTTTGGACCCTCATTGTATACTTGTACATATTAAAATATTCATTTTATTATTTATTTATTATTTTTATAATTTTATATTTTTATAATGTTGTCAATAATACTTATAATAATTATGTATATTAAAATCAGAACAAAACCATAATTAAAACTCAAATAAAAATACTTGTAGATATCATATACATAGGTATTTTACCTATACATATACATATACTTTTTATACTTATATTTTATTTAATGTACATAATACATCAATAAAATAAAATAAAAATCTATTTATGTATATAAAAGTATTTTGTAATTTTAGAAAATAAAAACCAAAATAAAATAAATTAAAAATACCTAAATAAAAATAAAATACTTAAATATATAGATATAGATACCTATAGGGGTATAAATGCAAACTTGTAAAAATATACTTCATAAAAATAAATAAAAATCACCATAAATTAATTTATAAAATAATAAACATTTTTTATTTTATAATCATAAATTAATAAAATCATTTACTATTTTTTAATTAGTTTCTAATTCTTTTTCCAGAGGGTTTTTCTGGTTGGTCCACGTGGACCAACCAGAGGGCCTGGACAGTTGACTCCGGTCAACTGTCTGACCCCCCTCTCTGCTGTGTCAGAAGTAGCTGTTGACCCTCTTTCGCCCATTTTTCGAGGGCACGTCTCTCATCCTTTGAAGACACTTCCTTCATGAAAGATGTAGCTGGTACTACCAGGATTCGCGCCGACCTCCCAGATCTCTCCATATCTTCATGGTCCGCCCGTGATCGCTCCTTGAAGGTCGCGCCTCGGCCACTTTCAAAAGACCACCCTCTCTTCCCATTTGCCTTTGAACCCTCTTTGACCACTCTTCTTCCATCTCTTGGGCGTGCTCCGGATTGGGCCTGGTGACAGGGGGTCCTCCAGCCGCCTAGAGGCGAGGTTGAGCGGCCGAGGCGGCGCTCCACCACCATCTCCGGCAAGCCTCGCTTTGCCGTGAGGTTCTACCTCCGATCACCGTCGTTCGAGGGAGTAACTTAGCTTTTTTCTTGCGTACTTTGTTTGGATTTTTATTTCTGTATCATTTTGTTTTGTTTTCATCTCGTTTCGAGCTGCCGTTCACCCATTTGGACTTCGTCGGAGCAGCTCCGCCACCCATATTCCGTTGTGTTTCCACCGCTCGTTCTCGCCTTGGACCCGTGCACTAACTTCGCATCTGTATTCCGCAGGCCCAGGCGCTTCCAGGAGTTCATTTGGAGCTCTAATCAGCCGCGTGAACCTCGCCGGAGGAGCATCCCACGCGCCGCCGCCCGCGCGCCGCACCGCCCAGCCGCTCCTGCGCAAGAACGAAGGGGGGAGGGGCATGCTACAGCTGCCATCGATCTTGCCCTCCCCCTTTTGATCGCCACCGTCCGATCCAAGCACCCCAGGCCGTCAGATCCCAAAGGCTCCATTTAATCTCGGCCGTTATAACCCAAGGGGTATCGCCCCTACGCGCGTCGACACGTGTCCTCCCATTCTTCATCAGCCGTCGATCGCCCTCCTGCCTGGGTATTTTACAACTTTTGCCCAGGCGTTTTTGCTTGTTATGTTTCACGCCTAAACTATCCTTTGCAGTTCTCATAATTTTGTAAACTTTATGATTGGCCCCCCGGTTTTTTGTAGAATCGCTTGGAGACCCCCGCCAGCTCACGTGCGTAGCGCGTGAGCATTGGCGTTTTTACAGTTGGCTCCCGGGCGTTTGCATATATAGTTTTGGTTCTAAAACTTGTGCTTGCAGTTCTAATAGTATTGGATTTTTGCATTGAAGCCCTTATTACTTGTGATAATTGCGAATTCGTCCCTGCCAGTGCGCGTGCTCTTGCACGCGCCTTTGGTAATTTTGCGAGGTAGCCCTTGCGGCTTTCGGTATTTGAGTTTAGTACAGAAAACATTGCATTTAGTTTAAATTTTTGTGCGAAAATTTCGTTTTGCCCCCTGGACCTTTGTTCAATTGCAAAAATACCCTTTCCAGGGTGTAGTTTCTTGATGTTTCTTGAATTTTTTGCATACATCTACAAAACCCAAAAAAATCTCCAAAAATTGCATTAAGCTCCTGTTGCACCATATTATCACGGCATATTTTTATTCTCCATAATTATTGCATTTTAATATTTATTAAAAATCAAAAACTTCTATTTTCAGCACTGTTTGCATTAGAAAATCACTAAAAAATATAAAAACACCTCAGAAAAATCCCAAAAAAATATATTTTGTGTCTTTTAGTTAGTTTTAATTCCCAGCCAAAAATCATTAAAAAATATAAAACCAAACTCCAAAAAATTGCAAAACTCTAAAAACCTTCATAAAAATTTATAAAATCCATAAAAACTCCAAAAATAGTGTTTTCTTTTCCTGAATTTTCTTTGTTTGATTATCTTTAAGTGAAAATTAATTTGGAGAATTTTTGTTACTCTTTGCTATTTTATTTCTCCATTTTAAGTTTCGGCCTTGCATTTTTGCCACTGTTTGCTTTATTTTATTAATTAAAAATACCAAAAACATTCTAAAAATTACCCAAAAATCACAAAAACAGTAGAAAAAAATATAAAAGGACCAAAAAGACTTTATTTCCTCATTTTTGAGTATTTTTATCTATTTTTATAAATACTTTAGTTTCCCTTTTATTACATTGTCTTTAATTTCCAATATTGAAAAAAAGGAAAATATAAAAAATATAAAATATAAAAAAGAAAATACAAATCAGTAAATTAAAAATCAAAATACAAAAATATAAAATTAAAAATCAAATAAAAAAATATAAAATTAAAAACCCACAAAAAAATAGCATAATAGGCATTTGATCACAACTCGCACATTTTTGAGCACTTGTGCCCCGTTCTACCTGTCTGCTCCCTGTGTTCGACCTCTACACATACTTGCACTATACACATCTTTGTTGTAGAGTTATAATAAATTTTAACTCCGCACATTTACTTTCATTGCTTGATTTACTTGTTGTGGGTTAATTGTTGATTAATTTGGGTTTCGTGAGCGGTCGCTCAGCGACACTGTGGTCCCGCCTTGTGTGGACCATTTTGACCCTCGCAAAATCCGAGTTAATCAACAATTAACCCACAACAAGGCGGGACCACAGTGTCGCTGAGCGACCGCTCACGAAACCCGAATTAATCAACAATTAACCCACAACAAGTAAATCAAGCAATGAAAGTAAATGTGCGGAGTTAAAATTTATTATAACTCTACAACAAAGATGTGTATAGTGCAAGTATGTGTAGAGGTCGAACACAGGGAGCAGACAGGTAGAACGGGGCACAAGTGCTCAAAAATGTGCGAGTTGTGATCAAATGCCTATTATGCTATTTTTTTGTGGGTTTTTAATTTTATATTTTTTTATTTGATTTTTAATTTTATATTTTTGTATTTTGATTTTTAATTTACTGATTTGTATTTTCTTTTTTATATTTTATATTTTTTATATTTTCCTTTTTTTTCAATATTGGAAATTAAAGACAATGTAATAAAAGGGAAACTAAAGTATTTATAAAAATAGATAAAAATACTCAAAAATGAGGAAATAAAGTCTTTTTGGTCCTTTTATATTTTTTTCTACTGTTTTTGTGATTTTTGGGTAATTTTTAGAATGTTTTTGGTATTTTTAATTAATAAAATAAAGCAAACAGTGGCAAAAATGCAAGGCCGAAACTTAAAATGGAGAAATAAAATAGCAAAGAGTAACAAAAATTCTCCAAATTAATTTTCACTTAAAGATAATCAAACAAAGAAAATTCAGGAAAAGAAAACACTATTTTTGGAGTTTTTATGGATTTTATAAATTTTTATGAAGGTTTTTAGAGTTTTGCAATTTTTTGGAGTTTGGTTTTATATTTTTTAATGATTTTTGGCTGGGAATTAAAACTAACTAAAAGACACAAAATATATTTTTTTGGGATTTTTCTGAGGTGTTTTTATATTTTTTAGTGATTTTCTAATGCAAACAGTGCTGAAAATAGAAGTTTTTGATTTTTAATAAATATTAAAATGCAATAATTATGGAGAATAAAAATATGCCGTGATAATATGGTGCAACAGGAGCTTAATGCAATTTTTGGAGATTTTTTTGGGTTTTGTAGATGTATGCAAAAAATTCAAGAAACATCAAGAAACT
The DNA here is from genome assembly GCA_037367405.1 of Ottelia alismoides. Lineage (NCBI taxonomy): Eukaryota > Viridiplantae > Streptophyta > Magnoliopsida > Alismatales > Hydrocharitaceae > Ottelia > Ottelia alismoides. The sequence continues at coordinate 71,248 of JAZKJV010002132.1, read as the reverse complement.
ACACCCTGGAAAGGGTATTTTTGCAATTGAACAAAGGTCCAGGGGGCAAAACGAAATTTTCGCACAAAAATTTAAACTAAATGCAATGTTTTCTGTACTAAACTCAAATACCGAAAGCCGCAAGGGCTACCTCGCAAAATTACCAAAGGCGCGTGCAAGAGCACGCGCACTGGCAGGGACGAATTCGCAATTATCACAAGTAATAAGGGCTTCAATGCAAAAATCCAATACTATTAGAACTGCAAGCACATGTTTTAGAACCAAAACTATATATGCAAACGCCCGGGAGCCAACTGTAAAAACGCCAATGCTCACGCGCTACGCACGTGAGCTGGCGGGGGTCTCCAAGCGATTCTACAAAAAACCGGGGGGCCAATCATAAAGTTTACAAAATTATGAGAACTGCAAAGGATAGTTTAGGCGCGAAACATAACAAGCAAAAACGCCTGGGCAAAAGTTGTAAAATACCCAGGCAGGAGGGCGATCGACGGCTGATGAAGAATGGGAGGACACGTGTCGACGCGCGTAGGGGGCGATACCCCTTGGGTTATAACGGCCGAGATTAAATGGAGCCTTTGGGATCTGACGGCCTGGGGTGCTTGGATCGGACGGTGGCGATCAGAAGGGGGAGGGCAAGATCGATGGCAGCTGTAGCATGCCCCTCCCCCCTTCGTTCTTGCGCAGGAGCGGCTGGGCGGTGCGGCGCGCGGGCGGCGGCGCGTGGGATGCTCCTCCGGCGAGGTTCACGCGGCTGATTAGAGCTCCAAATGAACTCCTGGAAGCGCCTGGGCCTGCGGAATACAGATGCGAAGTTAGTGCACGGGTCCAAGGCGAGAACGAGCGGTGGAAACACAACGGAATATGGGTGGCGGAGCTGCTCCGACGAAATCCAAATGGGTGAACGGCAGCTCGAAACGAGATGAAAACAAAACAAAATGATACAGAAATAAAAATCCAAACAAAGTACGCAAGAAAAAAGCTAAGTTACTCCCTCGAACGACGGTGATCGGAGGTAGAACCTCACGGCAAAGCGAGGCTTGCCGGAGATGGTGGTGGAGCGCCGCCTCGGCCGCTCAACCTCGCCTCTAGGCGGCTGGAGGACCCCCTGTCACCAGGCCCAATCCGGAGCACGCCCAAGAGATGGAAGAAGAGTGGTCAAAGAGGGTTCAAAGGCAAATGGGAAGAGAGGGTGGTCTTTTGAAAGTGGCCGAGGCGCGACCTTCAAGGAGCGATCACGGGCGGACCATGAAGATATGGAGAGATCTGGGAGGTCGGCGCGAATCCTGGTAGTACCAGCTACATCTTTCATGAAGGAAGTGTCTTCAAAGGATGAGAGACGTGCCCTCGAAAAATGGGCGAAAGAGGGTCAACAGCTACTTCTGACACAGCAGAGAGGGGGGTCAGACAGTTGACCGGAGTCAACTGTCCAGGCCCTCTGGTTGGTCCACGTGGACCAACCAGAAAAACCCTCTGGAAAAAGAATTAGAAACTAATTAAAAAATAGTAAATGATTTTATTAATTTATGATTATAAAATAAAAAATGTTTATTATTTTATAAATTAATTTATGGTGATTTTTATTTATTTTTATGAAGTATATTTTTACAAGTTTGCATTTATACCCCTATAGGTATCTATATCTATATATTTAAGTATTTTATTTTTATTTAGGTATTTTTAATTTATTTTATTTTGGTTTTTATTTTCTAAAATTACAAAATACTTTTATATACATAAATAGATTTTTATTTTATTTTATTGATGTATTATGTACATTAAATAAAATATAAGTATAAAAAGTATATGTATATGTATAGGTAAAATACCTATGTATATGATATCTACAAGTATTTTTATTTGAGTTTTAATTATGGTTTTGTTCTGATTTTAATATACATAATTATTATAAGTATTATTGACAACATTATAAAAATATAAAATTATAAAAATAATAAATAAATAATAAAATGAATATTTTAATATGTACAAGTATACAATGAGGGTCCAAAAGTCAACTTTCAAACCGTAGCTCCGCCAAATGCGAAACCACCACCATTAATTAGATTATTTTCTTCTATATACAATTAAAGGTGAGTACGCTGCATTTGGAGTCTTTATTTGTGAGATACGGGTCTGGGAAGTTGGCATTTTGGATTTTTATTCAGACCATAACTTTTTATCTGTATATTATTTTTCTGTGAAATCAATTTTGTATTTTTTTTTATTAAATTATCTACAACTTTCATGTACAAAGTTTCTTTATTTGAAGTGTAAAAAGTGGAACCAAAAATAGGTCCCAAAATGAATAAAGAATGAATAAAATGTATAGGTATTTTCACTGTATTTTGGCCCTTATCTCCCCCTACTTTATTCCTTGTCGACCTATTCATCAAGATGCCTAGGTCTCGGGGGTTTCGGGTCATAAAATATTTACAATATTTTATTCTTTTTCTTTTCTTTTCTTTATTCTATAATTTTGGCTTTTAAAAACCGCATTTTATACAACATTTACGCACATATACATGAATGCTAAAATGCATGAATTAATGCTATTTACACGCATTTGCTAGGGTTTTTAAGGCCAAAATGATAGAATAAAGATGATGAAACGTGGATTCATCATCCCCCTATACTTGCCTTTGCTAGTCCCTAGCAAACACTTATGCAATAAGTGCAGAAAAAGAAAAACAAAGAAAAGAAAAAGAAGAAAGATGGACTAAATTTAATTGTCAAACTTGTCTTCACAAAATCAAAGTTTGGAGCTCAAGTCGGACCTTTGGAATTTTAGTGCGGGCGGAACCTTAATGAGAACCAAGTTTGAAATCCAACAGTCCTTGAGAATCCCAAAAACTCTGTCCAAGTCTCCTCAATAGCCAGGTCAGAAATACTTCAACTCATACGCAAACTCTTACGACTATGAGTCTGACTCGTACAGTGTAAGTGATATGTAGCTCCCTACCTCAGAAGTGACAAAGAAACAACCTCCCTCAACCTGGTAACTCTAATGCCTCGGTCTAGCAACTCTTTCCTCGAGAAGCGGGGTATTCCCTTCTAAGTTCAAGTGCAACCGGCTCAAGAAGAGGGGGAAGAAGTATAGACTTTTGGGAGCTCAACCAGTGTAGCTAAGTCTCCCGCTGCAAGCTTCATGAGATGTGACATGGATACCATAAGCTTTTGCTTTATTGGACTATATACACTCCGGTGGGGTTATTAAATTTTCAATCCGACCCACCACTTTTTTGGAGTTCTTTTTTTTTTCTTTTTTTTTTTCCTCTTTTTTTTTTTCAATTGCATCTGTACAACATATCTACATGGTGCAGCATATATACAAGAAATTTTCCTCTTGAACCAGTAGACTATCCCTCTTTTGAAGCTTTATTGCAACCCGCGGCTCCTGTCTTTAGCCATCATCACCACTAGACCAAGTTGAGGTGCACTTCCTTCACTAGAAGAAGAAGAGAGGTTCCGCCTAGAAGTACTACCCTCATATGCTACCCCAAGCCAAAGGAAACTGCCTCCTCACCACCTCATCCGTGGAGAGCTCTGTGAAAGGTGCAGGTGTCCAAGTTAGGTCATTATCAACAAGAGTCGTGCGTGTGCTCCGAAATACTCTACTTAGGCAGTCAAGAATCCATTGAACCAAGTCCCGTGATCCTCAAAGAATTAAGTTAACTAGACCTGAAGTACCTCAAACCCAGTTCCTATAAGGTTCCTGTTATTAGGTATATTTTAAGGTCCAATCAAGCTCCAATCTTCGGATTTTACTTAGACTTGTTCAACTATCAAACTCAATCCGAAAAATGCGAATGCTATGCAATGCAATGCAGAAAATATTTTTGTGATGCAATTTTCAAGGATTTTGAACTTTTTATGGATTTTTGAAAAGATGATGCATGCGCATGCAGATGCAATTTTTTTTGTATTTTTCAAAAAGATTTTTCAGATGTTTTTGGATTTTAATTTTGCAAATGTTTTTTGGGAATTTTTGAAAATAAAAAGTATTTTGGCTGAAAACAAGGTGAAAACTATGTACACGGGAGTGCTTCTTTATATATACAAGAAGTGGATTTTAAGAATTTTTAGGGTAAGTGGTCAATTTTATACATATATATAGTGGATTTTGGTGTGATGTGTATATTCCTCAAACTTATTTGAAAACAATTTACACACAATTTTTGAAAACTATAGTCCAAAATAGTTTTTACAAACATTTTACACACATTTGAAAATCATTTTGCAAAGGCTTTCAAAACAGTATATATATAGGTTTTTCAAATCATTTTTGCAACCATTTTTCAAACCATTTGCAAATCATTTTTCAAATATTTTATTTCACACAAAGAAAATAAGTTTTACAAACCACACATTTTACACACAGGTTGAAAACACGAAACAAAATATTTTCAAAATAGTTTTCAATAGGTGTTCACAAAGATTTTCAAACTATTTTTCAAACATTTTGCAAAAAATATTTTCACCTGATTTATTAATCAGTAAATACAAAAAGAATTTGAGGAATAACCACACCTTTTTATTAAGGATTTTTAATGAATTTTAAAGAATTTTTAAAGAATTATTAGCCATATTTATTAAGAAGAAAATGAAAGTACGAGTTATGGCTAAAGTATATACGTAGTATATACGACCCCCCTATACTTAGCTTGAGCTATGTCCTCATAGATCAGAGAGAAAAGAGAAGACACAACTCGTACTGAGTATAGGAAAATCTAAAGAATAAAAGAAGGAATCAATGAGAAGTTGACCGTCCCCCCTATACTTAGGATCAAATAATCCTAAGTATAGCAGACTGTACACAAAGCAGGGAGGGTCAAGGGTGGGAATGAACAGATCGTACTCAGATTGTCTCCCCCTATACGTAGGGTAAGATATCCCTAAGTATAGACAAGAAGAGGAGACAATGGAGAGGATCGAAAAGAATAGAAGAAACTCGGGGTGCACACCCCCTATACTTAGGACAACGTACGTCCTAAGTATAGAAGACTGTCTACAAGGGGTAGCACCTTTTTGGTAGATGAAGAAGATATAAGAGGAAAAGAAGAAAAGAAGAAAAGAAAGGGAAAGAGATCTGAAGATGGATGAAGAGATCGTGAGGATGTACACACCACTCCCCCTATACTTAGGGTAAAAGAAACCCTAAGTATAGGCAACAACAGGAGTGATCAGACGGAACGATGAATGAACACTCGGCTCGTTCACCCCCCTATACTTAGGACAAAGTACGTCCTAAGTAAGGCAGACACGATAATGGGTGGACGAGCAATACGGAAGATAGAGATGAACAAAGGAGAATGTACAACAGAGGTGGATATACAGATGGTCAAGAAGGTAGAAAGCAAACCTTCTTGCGGGACCGCTGAGGAATGGATCTGGTGTGATGCAGGTCGACATCGGGGTCCATAGTGGACGAAAGCCGATCAGGGTCGACGGGGTGTAAGTCCTCAGGGGCCCTAGGGTGTGAAGGCACAGACGGAGTAGTGGAAGAAGTACGGCTAGGTCCGGCCTTGGGAGTCTCGCTGATATCAAAGTGAAATGGGACGAACTCATCATCATCGGAAGTGGTGTACTCGGAGTCGTCCTGCGAGGTGTTATCCAGGTCAAAACCAAAAGGCACGAACTCATCGGTGGAAGTAGTCGAACTCTGTTCGTCCTCTATAATCTCAACTGGATCATCTTTTTCATCAAAAGGTCCGAATCTCTGAAGAAAAGCAACAAAATCAAATTCGGCCTTAGTCTCATCAGTATCTACATGGACAGGAGCGGACCCATCAATGGAAGTAGTCAAAACATGTCCGTCCTGTATAGTCTCTACATCTGCCCTCCGCTCAATGGTGTCAATCGTGTAAATCCCGCGGATGTCATCAACACAAAGCCAAGTCCCAGAAGAAGGAACATCGAGGTCCATGCTTTCCGAAGTTTCCTCAACCGGGAGAAATTCTCGGGTCTCAGTGGAATCCAATAGACAGCAAAATTCTCTGATAGTATCATCAAGGTCATGGTCCTCGAGGTCAGCCAAGATAGGTGTGGTCACATCAGGTGCAGGTCTCTGGTCGGCAGTGGGTGCGGTGATCACTGCTACGCCCTCGTCAGCAGGGCGGAAGCGAATCTCTCCTGATCCATAGTCGATAACGACCCTCGCAGAGGCAAGGAATGGTCGTCCCAGGATGATTGGAGAATGCTCCCCTGTGGAGTTCTCCATGGGCAACACGACAAAATCAACATTGTGGCTCGTGCCCTGAATCGATATGACGGCGTTTTCAAGGATACCCTTCGGCCTCTTTATTGATCCATCAGCAAACTGTACGATCATCCTGGTCTTCTTGAGAGGCCCTAAGTGAAGAGACTGTACCAGCGAGAAGGGTATGATGCTAATCGAAGCACCGCCGTCTAGGAGAGTGCGATCACATGTGTGGTCAGAGATGGTGCAACTAATGAAAGGTGTGGCAGTGTTCTTCTTCCGAGGAATGGGACGGTGTGTGATGGCATGGGCAGTGGCCATGGTCAAGATATGACGCTCAGATCTGCTCCTCCGCTTTCTCTTCTTGGGAAGAGGAGCAGATAAATCGGTCATGGCCTGCTGAAGTGGGGCACGGATGATCTCATGTATGGTGGCCACCACTTCGGGTTCAGTCAGCATTTTTTTGAATTTTTGGACTTCCTCCCTACAAGGGAGGAAGTCGGAATCAATATCTACACGAGGCATGCCAAGAGCAGTCTGTACAGCGACATCCTCGGGGTCAGAGGTGGGACAAGGTGTGAGAGGCTGTGTGGTCAAAGGATCTGGCAAGTGGTACCTCTCCTCACAGTCTGGCTCGATCATGTGCCTCCCGAAATCTTTTTGTGTTTTTAATTTTTTCTCATTTTTTTGTATTTTGGGCGATTGCAAGCTCTCATGGTAATCCTCAAATGATTCCATATCCTCAAAGACTAGAGCGGCATTTTGGTTCTTATTTAAACTAGTAAGATCATTGATCCTCGAATTCATATGCTCCATCATCTGATTCAAGGTCTCAAGTGTGGATAACATGAAAGGTGACTCCAAAATCTCAGGATCGGGTGTGTCGAATGTGGGCGGTGGGTGTGGACAAAAATCACATTCCGGATCGGGATACTCAAGGAAGAGCGGGTTGTCGAAATGTGTAGGTGATGGTGGTGGAAATGACTGGTGAAGGTCAAAGTCCGGATCCTGAAATAGTGGGTTGGTCGGATATGTACAAAAATCAGGAGCAAAGTCCTCCTGGAAAAAAGGAGGTGGACCGGCTGGAGTGAAGGAGGGATCCGCGAAGTCCGGATAGAATACGCTCCAGTTGGCCATCTCGAAACAAAAGAAAATGATTCGGGGGAGCACGAAGGTCAAGTCAAGAGAGTGAAGAAAAAGGCGCAAATGCGGAGGTATGATCTAGGACACACAGAACAATCACAAGCAAAAATGAAACAAATCAAACCCTCAATTCACCTACTCAACTCGGTAGAGACCGCAAAGAGCGGTCTTTTTATCTTGTCGGTTTTAGAGTTAGGTGAGTAGTCAAGAAGTTGCGCAAACACTTAGGGGCTCAATGGGATTTGGGCACTAATCCTTAGTGTGTGCGCGAGCAATGTAAAACGAAGACAATGAGGGGATTACTCGCCCCAAGAGAATATTTTCTTTTTGGTCGATTTTAGGGTCGAGTAATGTTAGCAGTCCCAATTTTATTGATTATCACTTTTTTTTTTGGATTTTTAATGAGAATGCACGATCCTATCGGGGAGTCAATTCCTTTAAGCTCCTAGATGATCAAAATCAGAGGTAGAGAGGCGGAAAAGCAATGCAAGCGATCAAAACGATGATGGATGCTAAAGCGTAAATGCTCACCTTGCCTCCAGCACTCTACATGCAAGGATGCTCAGCAGAATTGAAACCTATCTATATGCAAATGCAAAGCCGATGAAATCGCCCTAAGTTTCAGAAATTGCTATTATCGTGAAGAACCACAAGTCGGCCACTTATCTTTAACCTAAGAGTCCGGTCTTGGCTCACCCCTCCTCTTCTCGACACACTCGAGTTCAGGAGTAGCGCTTGATGGGGCTCGCTCACGGCACACGGGTTAAAAGATAATGACACGACTGTTTAAATTTGACTAAGTCCAAACGCGGCTATAGGTACATGCAAGATATATTAGGTGTTTGGCCTTAAGCTATCGCAAGCAATCCTAAAACTAGGGGCTCAATCACACAAAATAAGGAAAACAAAATCGGAAAACAAAATAAGAAAAAGGCGGTGAAAACCGTAAAAACCGCGATGAGCCCCCAAGTGTACAAACACTTGGAAATTGGGCCCGAAAGTCCAAGAGTCCGAGTACCTGTATTATTACACAATAGAGTCTCTCTCTCTCACTGAAATTACACAAATAATGCACAAAAATTGCTCAAAAATGTGCTTGTCTTCTCAAGTCCTCCAAGCCTCCTTTGATGCTAGGTCGGCAAGCTGACGCCGACTTCACTTGGGTGCGTAGGCGCCTAGGGTAGAGCGCCTCCCTCGATTCGCGGTTCCTCGCACAAAGTCAACAAGAGAGGGTGATTAGACAAGTAAGACGATTATATCAAATAAACGAGCAAATGAATAAGGCAAGAATAGGCAATAAATCACAAACACGAGCAAAAACCCGAACTACGCGCTGTTGCTCCCCGGCAACGGCGCCATTTGAAAAGCGAGATTTTGACCTTCAGCCGTCCGATCGCCAAGCAGCATCTAATCGTGGCCATCCACGAGCGAATCGTCATCGGGTGACCTCGCGCGGACACGTGGCATAAGTAAAGGGTCGTCCACCGTTTGATCGCGCCTTTGCTTGGGTATTTTGCAAAAACCACCCCAAGAGTTTTTTTGTATTTTAAATTAGTACTAAATCTTTCCTTTGCAGTTATTTAGTTTTGTAATATTTACCTTAAAGCCCCCGAACTTTTACGTATTTACAAAAAGGTCCTCGGCCACGTCATCTCACGTGCCCGTGCGCGTGAGGTACGTGGCCATTTTGCAGACAGACCCTCGGCCTTTGGGGTATTTTGGTTTAGTCCCAGAACTTTTGTATTCAGTGTTAAATACTTGGGATATTTGCATACAAACCCCTGATAGTTTTAGTTATTGCCTTTAGGTCCTTACCAGGCGCGTGTTTCGCACGTGTTCGGTTTGGGCATTTTCGCTGAGGCCCCTCCGGGTTTGGATATTTGTGTTTAATCCATGAAATGCAAGTTTTAGAGTAATATTTTGTGGAAAATTTGCATGTGTGCACCTGGATGTTTTGGATATTACACTTATGCCCTTCCCAGCACTGTTTAATGTTTGGAGACTTGTTCTAATTGTTTGAAATATCTTTTTAACTCCAAAAATTCCGCAAAAATAGGGTTAAGCTACTGGATGCATATACTGTGACGCCCTATTTTTAGTTTTTAATTTTATTACGTTTTAATATTTACTAAAAATCAAAAACAACCTTTTTGTGTACTGTCTACCTTAGAAAATACCAAAAAATATCAAAACACCTCTAAAAATTCCAAAAAAAAATCACCTAGTGTCTATTTTATTATCTTTTAGTGTCAATCCAAAATTCATTAAAAATTTCAAAAGGAAAACACTAAAAATCTAAAAATACTCAAAAACTTCAAAAAAATATATAAAATAGTAGAAAAATCCAAAAAAATATAAACTCAGCTTCTATTTGTCCTTTATTTTGTTACTTTTATTAGAAAAATAGTGTGAAACATTTTTGCTACTGGTTGGTATTTTTAGATTCCATTTTACTCACAGCCAACCTTGTTTGCACTGTTTTCTCTTATTTCAGCTTTTAAAAATATCAAAAACATCTCGAAAAACCCTCAAAAATCACAAAAACAGTATAAAACCTTGAAAATACCAAAAACATTTTATTTCAGAATTTTTGAGCATTTTTGTGCATTTTTATAAATCTTTTAGCTTGCCTTTCATTTTATTGCCTTTACTTTCCAATATTGAAAAAGAAATATAAAAATATAAAATATAAAATATAAAAATCAGAAAATCAAAAATCAAAATACAAAATTAAAAATTAAATTAAAAAAAAATAAAATAATAAAAATTAAAAACCCACAAAAATTTTAGATTGGCTAAGTAGCTTGTTAGACCTAGGTTTGGATTTTTATCCGTGCTTTACACCTTTGCTCCTTGTGTTCGACCCCTACTTGCTTGCTATTGTACATTTTTAGTAGGGTATAATAAATTTTAATCCTTGCTATTCATTCTCTGATTGATTGTGTGGGTTAATTGTTGAGGACCGAGGAAGTTTGAGCAGTCGCACCAGCGACAGTGAGTCTGACTTGTCAGACCGCTATTTAGCGGCTCTCGCTTTCTCGCTTTTCAGGGGGACGGTCAATTTCTCATTCGTTTGTTCATCCATTCCTTTATTTATTTATTCTTTAGATTTTCTTATACTCAGTACGAGTTATGTCTTCTCTTTTCTCTCCGATCTATGAGGATATAGCTCAAGCTAAGTATAGGGGGGTCGTATATACTACGTATATACTTTAGCCATAACTCGTACTTTCGTATTTTCTTAATAATATGGCTAAAAATTCTTTAAAATTCATTAAAAATCCTTAATAAGAAGATGTGGTTATTCCTCAAAGTCTTTTTGTATTTACTGATTAATAAATCAGGTGAAAATGTTTTTTTGCAAAATGTTTGAAAAATAGTTTGAAAATCTTTGTGAACATTTATTGAAAACTATTTTGAAAATATTTTGTTTCGTGTTTTCAACCTGTGTCAAAATGTGTGGTTTGTAAAATTTCTTTTCTTTGTGTGAAATAAAATGCTTGAAAAATGATTTGCAAGTGGTTTGAAAAATGGTTGCAAAAATATTGTGAAAAATCTATATATACTGTTTGAAAAAACCTTTGCAAAATGATTTTCAAAAATGTGTCTACATGTTTGCAAAAATGTTTGTAAAAATTATTTTGGACTATTGTTTTCAAAAATTGTGTGAAAAGCTTGTGTCAAATAAGTTTGAGGAATATTTACATCACACCAAAATCCACTATATATATGTACTTATAAAATAGATCACTTACCCTTGTAAATCCTTAAAATCCACTTCTTGTATATATAAAGAAGCACTCCCGTGTACATATTTTAACCTAGTTTTCAGCCAAAACCTTTTTGATTTCAAAAATCCCAAAAACATTTGCAAAACTAAAATCCAAAAGCCTTATGTAAATGCTGCTGTATATAGTATTCAAAAAAAAAAAGTTCAGGCATGTACAAAAATAAAAAGCCTGCAAGTATGTATAAAGTCAATAAGCAAGCTTGAGTTCCAAAGTCAAATATGTGAGCCTGCAGCAGGATGACTTGACTACACTGGTTTTGCATCCCGGGATAGGTAGCTACACTGGCTACCATCCATTCTTCTCTTCACCCCTCCTCTTGAGCTAGTTGCCACTTGAACTTAGAAGGGAATACCCCGCTCCTCGAGGATGGAGTCATTGGATTGGGGAATCATTGGGTTGTCGTACTGGAAAAGTCAGTTTCTTTGTCATTTTAGTAGGGGAGAGCCACCATCACTTACACTGTACGAGTCAGAATCTGATGAATCCGCGTTTCATCATCTTTATTCTATCATTTTGGCCTCAAAAACCCTAGTAAATGCGTATAAATAGGCGTAATTCATGCATTTTAGCATTCATGTATATGTGTGTAAATATTGTATAAATTGCGGTTTTTAAAGCCAAAATTATAGAATAAAGAAAAGAAAAGAAAAAGAATAAAATATTGTAAATATTTTATGACCCGAAACCCCGAGACCTAGTCATCTTGATGAATAGGTCGACAAGGAATAAAGTAGGGGGAGATAAGGGCCAAAATACAGATAAAATTCCTTTTATTTTATTCATTCTTTATTTATTTTGGGACCTATTTTTGGTTCCACTTTTTCTACATCAAATAAAGAAACTTTGTACATGAAAGTTGTAGATAATTTTATAAAGAAAAATACAAAATTGATTTCACAGAAAAATAATACACAGATAAAAAGTTATGATCTGAATAAAAATCCAGAATCCCAACTTCCCAGACCCGTATCTCACAAATGAAAACCCAAATGCAGCATACTCACCTTTAATTGTATATAGAAGAAAATAAGCTAATTAATGGCGGCGGTTTCGCATTTGGCGGAGCTACGGTTTGAAAGTTGACTTTTGGACCCCTATTGTATACTTGTACATATTAAAATATTCAATTTATTATTTAGTCATTATTTTCATATTTTTATATTTTTGTAATATTGTAAATATTACTTATGATGATTATGTGCATTAAAATCAGAATAAAAATGCAAAGAAAAATAAAAATAAATATGAACATATATTCAATACATAGATACATTACTGATACACATACCTATACATTATACCTTTATATTTTATTTAAGATATAAAACACCTCATAAAAATAAAATAAAAATATATTTGTGTATATAAAAGTATTTCATAATTTTATAAAATAATAATAAAAAATAAATAAATCAAATATATACAATTAAAAATAAAAGACTCCAATACATAGATATAGATACCTATAGGGGTATAAATGCAAACTTGTAAAAATATACTCCATAAAAATAAATAAAAATCACCATAAATTAATTCATAAAATAAGAAACATTTTTTATTTTATAATAAAAAATTAATAAAATCGTTTCCTATTTTTAATTGAATTTAGAAACCTTTTTTTTCCAAGGTTTTTTCTGGTTGGTCCACGTGGACCAACAAGATCTCTCCCTTGGTTGACCTCGGTCAACTCTCTGACCGAGGTCTGGCTATGTCAGAAATGGGTTTTGTCCCATCTTCTTGACTTTTTCCTGGCCTCGTCTTTCACCATTTGAGGTCGAAGTCTTCACGACTTTTGATCCCCTAGGAACCATGAATCACGCCTATGTGTTTTTTCGACCTTTGGGTCGTTGATTCGCAAGATACGCCTCGATCAAGGAGCCCCGTCGACCTTCTTTCAAAAACGACCCAAACAGTTCCTTTTCACCTGAACCACATTTGGACCTTGGTTTGGCTTCGTGTGGCGTGCTCCGGACCGGGCTCGGTGACAGGGAGACCTCCAGCAGCCCAGGCAAGGCCGACCAAGGGCTCAGGGCGCGTTCCACCAACTCGCCGGCCTTCGGCGTGAGGTTTCTTTTTCCCTTTTCTCTTCCTTTTCCAGACGTTTTTCTGTAGGAAAAATCACAGTGGTAGTCCTTGAGTCAAGATCTTTATCTATTAGACCTCTTTGCACCCCGAATCAACCGCGGCCGGCACCGAGTCTCGCCGGCCGCTTTCACCTTCTCAACCATCTGCCCTCTGCGTGTGGTACTCCACGAAGTCGGGGCACTTTGCCCCCGACTTCTTCACCCATCTCCTTTGCAGGTACCCGCGTGCCGCTGCTCAATCGTCTGGAGGGAGCCGCGAGCTCGCCGGAGAAGACACCCACGCGCCGCCGCCCGCGCGCCGCGCTCCCCAACTGCATCATACAGGAACAAAAACGAGGGGGAGGGGGCACGTACAGCTGCCGTCGATCCCGTCCCCCCTGTTGATCGAGGCCGCCCATCTGAAGGAGAAGGCCAGCCGTCTGATGTGCTCAAGGATCTAATCTGGACCGTCCCGAAGCGAAGGGGTATCGGGCTCTGCTGGCCTGCCACGTGGCGTAAGTGATCGCCATCCACCGTTCATCCGCACTCAAGGGTTGGGAATTTTGCAATTAGCGCCCAGCCAAATTTTGTATTATACTTATTCGATGCTAAAACTTTTTATGATGCTTGTCCTTTTTGTAATAATTGCTAATCGGACCCTCGCACTTTTGACGTCTTGCAAGTAGGCCCTTGCCAGGTCGCGTGCCTAACACGTGAACCTCGGCGTTTTTGCAGAAACCCCCCTTGCATCTTTAGCTATTTTGCTTTTAATGCCACAAATTTCGATTGTTGTTAATACGTTTTTGGTAATATTGCAAAGAAGTCCCTCAGCTCTTGTGTATTTCCATTTATATCCCCGCCAGGCGTGTGCTGTGCACGTGGGACTTGGTGATTTTTGCGGGCATAGCCATGGAACTTTGAGCATTTCGTTTTAGTCCTGAAAGTATTTTCTTTAGTTATAATATTTCTGAAATATTGCACGGAGCCCCTCGCATTTTAAGATAATTACCAAAACGCCCCTGCATGTGTGTAGTTTCCCTTTGCTTCTAGTATTTTTGGCATACATCTATAAAACCCCAAAAAATCACATTAAGCTCCTGCTGTAGTGTAGTTTATCACCATATTTTTATTTTCCATTTTTATTGCATTTTGTTATTTTTAAAAATTCAAAAACATGCCTTTTGTGCACTGTCTAGCTTATAAAATACCAAAAAAATATAAAAACACCTCAGAAAAATCCCAAAAAAATATATTTTGTGTCTTTTAGTTTGTTTTAACTTCAGACCAAAAATCAGTAAAAAATACAAAACCAAACTCCTAAAAACTGCAAAACCCCAAAAACTTTTATAAAAATCCTAAAAATTCTACAAAAATCCTAAAAATACAAACTTTGCCTCTAAATTTTCCTTATTTTATTATCTTTCATTGAAAATTGATTTGGAGAAGTTTTGTTACTGTTTGCCATTTTATTTTTTCATTTTAAGTTTCAGCCTTGCATTTTATTCACTGTTTGCTTTATTTTGTTAATTAAAAAATATCAAAAACATTCTAAAAATTACCCAAAAATCACAAAAAAAGTAAAAAGTATAAAAAGACCAAAAAGATTCTATTAGCTTATTTTTTGAGTATTTTTATCTATTTTTATAAGTACTCTAGCTTGCCTTTTATTACATTGTCCTTATTGTCCAATATTAAAAAAAGAGAATATAAAAAATATAAAATATAAAAAGAAAATATAAAATCAGAAAACTAAAAATCAAAATACAAAAATACAAAAATTAAAAATTAAATAAAAAATATAAAATTAAAAACCCACAAAAATTCTAGATTGGCTGAGTTGCTTATTAGACCTAGGTTTGGATTCTTATCTATGCTCTACACCTTTGCTTCTTGAGTTCGACCCCTACTTGCTTGTCGTTGTACATCTTTAGTAGGGTATAATAAATTTTAATCCTTGCTATTCATTCTCTGATTGATTGTGTGGGTTAATTGTTGAAGACCGAGGAAGTTTGAGCAGTCGCATCAGCGACAGTGAGTCTGACTTGTCAGACCGCTATTTAGCGGCTCTCGCTTTCTTGCTTTTCAGAATCATAGTCATAAGAGTTTGCGTATGGGTCGAAGTATTTCTGACCTGGCTATTAAGGAGACTTGGACAGAGTTTTGGGATTCTCAAGGACTGTTGAATTTCAAACACGGTTCTCACTAAGGTTCCGCCCCCACTAAAAAACCAAAGGTCCGACTTAAGCTCCAAACTTTGATTTTGTGAAGACGAGTTTGATAATCAAATAAGATCCAAGTTCTTCTTCCTTTTCTTTTTCTTTTCTTTCTTTTCTTTTTGCACTTATTGCATAAGTGTTTGCTAGGGACTAGCAAAGGTAAAGTATAGGGGGATGATGAATCCACATTTCATCATCTTTATTCTATCATTTTGGCACCAAAAACCCTAGCAAATGCCTGTAAATACCCTTGAAATCATCATCTTAGCATTCATGCATGTGCATCTACATAGTGTATAAAATACTGTAATTAAGGCCAAAATTATAGAATAAATAAAGAAAAGAAAAAGAATAAAATATTGTAGATATTTTATGACCCGAAACCCCGAGACCTAGGCATCTTGATGAATAGGTCGACAAGGAATAAAGTAGGGGGAGATAAGGTCAGAAATACAGATAAAATACCTATACATTTTATTCATTCTTTTGGGACCTATTTTTGGTTCCACTTTTTATACCTCAAATAAAGAAACTTTGTACATGAAAGTTGTAGATAAATTTATAAAGAAAAATACAAAATTGATTTCACAGAAAAATAATACACAGATAAAAAGTTATGGTCTGAATAAAAATCCAGAAGCCCAACTTCCCAGACCCATATCTCACAAATAAAAACTCCAAATGCAGTGTACTCACCTTTAATTGTATATAGAAGAAAATAAGATAACTAATGGTGGTGGTTTCGCATTTGGCGGAGCTACGGTTTGAAAGTTGACTTTTGGACCCTCATTGTACACTGTACCAAATAAAATATTCAATTTATTATTTATTTATTATTTTTATAATCTTATATTTTTATAATGTTGTAAATATTATTTATAATAATTATGTACATTAAAATAAGAACAAAAACCTAAATAAAAAACAAAAATAAAATACTTAATAATAAAATACATAGATACATTACCTATATATATACCTATAGAAAACATACTTGTATTTTATTAAATATACAAAACATATCAGAAAAATAAAATAAAAATATATTTATGTATATAAAAGTATTTTATAATTTTATAAAATCATAAATAAAAATAATAACATTAAAAATACCTAAATAAAAATAAAATACTAAAAGATATAGATAATATACCTATATAGGGGTATAAAAGCAACCTGTAAAAATATACTTCATAAAAATAATTAAAAACCGGAATTAAATACTATATAAAATAATAAATATTTTTCATTAAATAACCTAAATCTAAATAATTCATTTATTATTTTTAATCGAATTTACAAAGCATTTTTTGGGATTTTTCCTGATTGGTCCACGTGGACCAATCAGGAGAAGGCGCCAGTTGACCTAAGTCAACTGGTCGTCCTTTGTCCCTGTAGCTCTGACAGGCCTAGGTTTTTGTCCGACTTCTCAGATTTTCCTAGGCCGGCTCGTCCACCCTTTGATCCCGCTTCCTTCATGAAAATTGTACCCTATACATCCGTGATTCCCGCCGACCTATTAGATCCTATCAGATCTTCATGGTTCGCCCGTGATCGGCCCTCGAAAGTCACCACTCGACCAAGATTCAAAACGAACCCCCCGACTTCCCTTGAATCTTTGATCACTCTTCCACCTCCAAAACCCTAACCTAGACCCTTGGCCAGACTCGTGGTGACAGCAGGAGCTTGGAGGGCGTCTGAACGGGGCGAAGCGGTGTCGAATTGAGTTAGATCCCCTCGCCGGAGTCCTCGCCGGAGGACACCTTGTGCGCGCACGGGTGAGGCCTTTCTACCCCCCTTTTCTTCCCTGTTCCTTGAAGCCTTAGTGTTAGAAAGCCACATAGTCTCTCCCCTTTCAAGATCTTCGACCAGCAACCGTCCTAACATCCCGACTCACCGTGGCCGGCATCGAGTTTCGCCGGCCATTTCCACCTTGCCATCTAGCGGGTTCCCTGTGTGAAATACTCCGCGAAGTTGGGGCACTTTGCCCCCAACTTTTTCATCCATTTGTTTTGCAGGTCCCAGGAGCTCGAAGACCCCACCTGGGGGGTCGATTTTGTCCAAGACGGACCACCTGGGCCGCCCTCCTTCTTCAACTGCTCGGCGGCGCTCCGGCGGTCTATCTGCCCTTTTGAAGCCACTGTTCGACGGAGGACTCTTCCAGGAGGTTCGGGGCGTCTTTGGAGGAGAAAAGGCGGCGTGGAGCGTGGAGATTTTGGCGCGATAAGTTCATCCAAGCCGTCTCCGGCGGCTGTTCGTCCTCCACGCCCCAGCGCCGTCGATCTGCTCAGCGTTCTTCCAGATCTGCAGCAGCCGTCCGATCAGGACGCCCCTCAGCCGTTCATCGCGTGAAGCCCTTTTAATCACGGTCGTGGGCGCGAACCGGTACGCGGGCTCCCGTGCTGACACGTGGATTAGTGGAGTGCCTGCTGCCGTTGGATCACGCCCTTGGGTGGGCATTTTGCAAGATAAGCCCTGCCATTTTGTATTTTCTAGCCGAACCATAAACTTTCATATGCTGTGTTTAATGTTTTGTATTAATTGCATCATAGACCCTGTGTGTTTGTCTAAGTACCTTTAAGTCCCTCCCATGCGCGTGCTCCGCACGCGCGTGGGTGGACGTTTTGCGTGGAACCCCCTCGCGGGTCGGGTAATTAGATGATGGTCCTTAAACTCTTTGCTTTAGTATAAATACTTTTGGGAAAGTTTGTAGAAAAGTTGTTGCAAGTTTGGATATTACGTTTTAATCTAGAAAAAATTTTATTCAGCCTAAATTTTGTGGCAAAATTGCAGGAGTGCCCCTATAGCTTTGTCTATTTACACTTGTGCCCCTGCTAGGCCCCTATTTTGTGCTTGCTTGATCTAATTATTTGGAGCTTCATTCGAATTCAAAAAATTCCCAAATTTTGAGCTTAAGTTCCTGGACCCTTATTCTTCCACGCTACATATTTGGTTTTTGATTTCATTTTATTTTTATATTTATTAAAAATCAAAAACTTGTTTTTTATGCACTGTCTAGCTTAGAAAATGCCAAAAAAAATATGAAAACCCCTCCAAAATTTCCAAAAAAATTACCTAGTGTCTACTTTACCCTATTTTAGTGTCAGTCCAAAAATCACTAAAAATCTCAAAAGAAAAAACACTAAAAATTTAAAAAGACTCTAAAACTTCAAAAAAATATATAAAATCACAGAAAAATCCAAAAAATACAAACTCAGCTCCTTTTTGTTGTACATTTCAGTAGATTTATTTGAAAATTAGTGTGAAACATTTTGAGTACTGGTTGGTATTTTTAAATCCCATTTTATTCACAGCCAACAATATTTGCACTGTTTTGCTTTATTTCAGTCTGTTTAAATACCAAAAACACCTTGAAAATCCCCAAAAATCACAAAAATAGTAAAAAATCCTAAAAATATAAAAAACATTGTATTTCTGAATTTTTTGTTATTTTTGCACATTTTTATAAATATTTTATCTTGCCTTTCATTACATTGTTTTTATTTTCCAATATTGAAAAAGAAAAAGAAAAATATAAAATATAAAATTATAAAAATCAGAAAATTAAAAATCAAAATACAAAATTAAAAATTAAATTAAAAATAAAAAATTTAAAAATTAAAAACCCACAAAAAATTCTAGATTGGCTAAGTTGCTTATTAGACCTAGGTTTGGATTTTTATCTATGCTCTACACCTTTGCTTCTTGAGTTCGACCCCTACTTGCTTGCCATTGTACATCTTTAGTAGGGTAAAATAAATTTTAATCCTTGCTGTTCATTCTCTGATTGATTGTGCGGGTTAATTGTTGGAGATCGATGAAGCTTGAGTAGTCGCATCAGCGACAATGAGTCTGATTTGTCAGACCACTATTTAGCGGCTCTCGCTTTTCTAGCTTTTCACTTAGCGAGATCGAGATAACCTAAATCCTATGTTGAATGCGGTCACAGCATAGGCACACATCCTCTGACAGGAGACAGATGTGTTACTATATGTCTGATTGTGTACATTTGGCAGACCAGTAGGTTGATGACCTAACCAAGGTCTATACACCGGCGAGGTGGTGTGCATATAAGGGCATATGAGTAATACGATCTCTCAAAGGGATCATACAGGTTCACTTATGAACAGGAAGACATGAGCTCACTCATGAGGTATTGGGACCGATCAAATTCCATGCATGGTCGTCGTGCTTTGGAAGCATGACAAGAATTTGAAGGTATGATATATGCTTTGGGAAAGCATATGATCTATACCAAATCCCAATGACCAAGATTGAGAAACTTGGTGATCAAACCCTGAAAAAGACAGTATAAAATAGATCTTCATCTTCAGGTTGGTCATTGGTCTTCCAGTATGCAGGATGTGCAGGTATTGGGAATACTTGAGGATGATGTGATCATAAACGATTGTATAACCATGACGCTTCCAGTCCGAGGGAGTGATGAAACATGTTTGGATTTTAGTGACTCCTCTCAGTAGAGAAGTAACTTGATCTTAGTCCAAATGTTGGACATTGATCTGAATGTGATTCAGATGCAATGAGAAGAATAAGTATACGGACTTGATTTAATCAAGGATCTATGAGAGGTCCGTTAGATCTGGATTTGAGATGAGATCTCAACAACCAAGTCACTATACGTGGAACAATAAAATCGCCCTGTCCTTATCTCCAAGTATCTGCAGAGAAGGCACATTATTCTTGAAGAGTTCAAGAATAATTCCTATGATGAATTTAGTATCCAAGCAAGAAGGTTTTGATGATTAAATGAGATTTAATTATCAAGTACAATATGAATAAGATTCATGTTGAGAGAATGATTGTCCAAGATAATTAAATGGGATTTAATTATCAAGGATAAGCAGATCGTGGATAGTGATATCCAGAATATCTGTGTATATTATAGATGAGATTTATAATATATCAGAGAGAGAGAAATATTGTAAATAACATTTGTTAATTATTAATGTAGATTGGATCCACATTAGATAATTAATTGGAAATGTAATTTACAAATTAGTTTGGGATGTGAATATGATTCAAATATTTTTCAATGGCATGATTGAAATATTCACAAATTAATTTGGAAGTAATTTGGTGTATATTATTGCAATAATAATTATTGCAAATAATTAAGAAATAATAATATAAATAAAAGGAGACAAAACTACCAATAATCAAAGGTGGCGTCACCTATGACTTAGTCATAGGTAACGCCTCCTTGATTTTAGGAGGGTTGTTGTCTCCTCTTATTTGTTGTCTTATTATCTCTTAATAAATTAATTTATGTTAATTAAACTGTGTTGATAAAAATTCAACATATATTTAATTTAATATAAATTAATGTTGTTGGTTTTTAACCAACAACAATCATAGCTGTTGGATGGCTCTTGGATTACAATGACTGTTAGATCCATGAGAGCCATGGATTGAGATCCATTGGATCCCAAACTAATATATAAAGAGGGTAGCCTTAGCCCTTGAAAGCGACACCAAGTAGATGCCTACTCTACTTCTCTCTCTCCCTCTCATTCTCGTGCTATCTCTCTCTCCCTCTCCATAGGGTGGCCGACCACCATTGTTGAGAAACGAGAGAAGTTCTCGCCTTCACCTTCGACGACTTGAGGATCTCCTTCTTCTCCGTGGCTACTTACTATAGAGGAAGACGACGGATTTCGCTTGACGAAATCAGGGGATCTATTGCTTGGATCTTCATCGAGGATTGCGGGAGGAACGCGACTCATCATCGTGCCCGCAAGTGCGTTCTTCGTGGATCAGACTTGAGACAGGAGGATCTCTTGTTTGGGATCTCGTGATCACAACCACGCTTCAAAGGTATTCCTTATACTTTGTGATTTGATGAAACGATCCGAGAAGTGTTCTCGTGATCATGTGATTTCATCATTTGATTTAATTTTTTTTAAATTCCGCTGCACCTTGCGACTAGTACGACTAGTCGCCCCGATCATATTCGATGTGATCGTCACGCTTCCGTGATGCGCTTGAGGATTCTCAGTATCCTTCAAGTGGTATCAGAGCCATAGGTCGAAAAAGGTTTTGGATATGATCCATGAACCATGGACGACTTGGGTTTGAAATGGTCGCGAAAGTTTTGGCGCATTTGAATTTTCGCAACTCTGTCTAATTGATTTTTTTCGGCACTGTTTAACATGTTTAAACACGAAATATTCAATTGGATTTTGTTCCCCATTAAACAAGGAAACCATAGAATTTGAGTATACTAAATTTAGATTTAATTTGCTCAAGATATGGCCTTTTGAATATGCATGTATTCACAGTTGCGGGAACTGCAGAACATAACGTGATTAATTTGTTAATTACGGTTTTGTTACGCCTAGAAATGCGTGAAATATCACTTAGGTTCTGTTATAAATCAAGTTGGCAATCTTAGGGCACTAATTTTGCGAATTTTGGATTTAAATTGATCAAGATAAGTTAATTTTAGTGATAAGGGGTCACTGCTGGAAATTGACATTTTTTTATCATAAACCCTGTGATAGTCATTCAAATAAATGTTGATGAAAATTAATTGTTAATTTTCTGAAATAGGTTATTGATAAATATTCCTGAAATATTTAAAGATGATAATCAATTCCTTGAATGACATCCCACTAAACCATATTGATAAGATAGTTGATCTTGATCATCGGTTAATTTGAAATCATCGACAAACATTGGTTTCATGCAAAACCCTAGGACATCCTACAATAGTTGTAGGACAACTTTTACATGAAAAACCTCTTGCTTGAATAGGATTGGGGATTTGTTTAGCAAATCTCCTTATAATATAATCAAAAAGGTTTTGATGTATATTATATGGTATAATTTCGATTGAAAGATCGATGAGCATCTCAAAGTACATGATGGTCTATCTGGCATTATCCTTTCCTGAGGTGGATATGGTGTCTAGTCGGAGATCGCTGGGGTAGCGGGTTGCAACGTATGTGGTCCGTCCCACTCTCGCCGGTACTGGCCATGACAGCGGGTAGGGATTGGATAATGCCGGAGAAATCAAAGTGTATTTCTAATTATTAAAATTTAAATAATACGTACTTTGAGATTATACCTACTATTCAAGTAAAATTCAAAGTTTGTTGATTGATAATAGGATTGATGATTGATTTAATGTGATTAAATTAATTATATCCTATGAAACACTCTATTAAGAATATATGTGTATTTCCCTTGGAAGAATTAATTATGTGAATATGATTCACGATAATTAATTACAATTTGAATATGAGGTGGAGGATCACATAAGTGACATCCATGGTCTCCCGTCAAGGCAAAGAATTTCGTCGCCAAAAGTTGTATATAGGATACGCCTGTCCGAAGTGACAGATCTTATATACAATTATTTGGATCGGTTCTTTGCTTCTCGAAAGAGTAAGGCTGTATACGTAGTGACCCCAATATCGGGTCCTCACATTATTGGGGCGATATTGGATTGCGTATATCGAGTTTTAAGCCTGTTGACGGTTGGTTCAATTAGCAACGAGTCAACATCATCTTAGGGGTGGTGGGCCCGGGTGTTAAAGACCGAATTGGGAAATGCAAGTTGGACTTGCAAAGCGGAATATGTTCTCGCTTCTCTTTATTTGAGTCATAGATTCTCATATTATTGGGATGTGATAAAGATAGAGAGGAGATCCCAGATCTTGCTTGAGATATAACGGTAAGTATATCTCTTATTTTGAAAGACGATTAGGGAATAATCTTTCATAGTAGACATAGCAAGACAATTTTGATTTAAAATTCTTAAATCAAAGTAAAATATGTATATATAATATATATACCCTTATGCAAATTTCTTATTTCAGATAATCCTTCATTAAACCCACTCAATGTTATACTCAATAATAACCAGTAAAATATCATGGATTGGACTCATGATCCAGATATTGTACTTGCAATTTGACACATAATGTATGTGGTTGCAATGTGCAAGTTTCCTCAACATAATGAGGAATGACGATTAAATAAGACAATGAGACATCACCTTAGGGTTTGTATGTCTCTATAGTCTTGATCTTTCATCGAATGTACTTTGGAAGTGACATGTCGATGGTGATCGTAATTGTCGAATAATCCTTATAAAATCTAAGAAGATGTTCTGGCATACATATGTGCTCTAAACATTTAATCATGAATGACATGGTTCTCTGCATTATGCAGAATGGTGGCTCGAAAGAGATGATGTATTCAAAATATTTGAATACCTACCTGAACCAATGTTTTAAGAGTCTAGATGGATGTAGACATTATGAGTGTCATCATTCTATTGTCTATACTCTAGTATTTCATGAAGCTTCATAATATTCATATTGTATGAATTTAATGAAGCATGTATAAATGTTGAAATGCTCTTACATTGAATTATTTTGAATTTAACATGAGAGATCCTTAGTATTGAACAATGGTTGTTTATAGATGAAGAGAGCACAGTGGAAGCGTGAGTCGGACCCATGTGAGAAGGAAAGTCAAAGAGTTGATTGTACTTCTGTGACTTCCATATGACATCCAAAGAGATGGATGAATGCCTATACTACAATAACTTGATGTGTTGATAGTATGACTATCAAGTCTGTCTAGAATCCTTAGAGAAGGACTCAGATAGTGCATCATAATAATCTATATCTACATTTGATCATTGAAATTAACTTGCTTATAGATAAGATAAAGTATGATAATTGTATCTCAATCTTCTAACAACACTTGCAATGTGTTGCACATGTTTTAGAAGACTGATCTTAAGGTTTATAGTTATCCACATAGACATTGATGCAATTATTGCAACAATCTCTGTTGGATTGATATACTTCTTAATTTCAGTGGGAGAGCCTTAGTCTTAGAGAATGTCTCTATGACCTAGATATTAGAATACACTCATTGTTTGTTTCTAAATGTTGGAAATAAACATGAATTCTTGAATAAACCTATCATAAAGAGTTATGATGGATATATTTCATATAATAATCTAGCATCTGGTGGACTCTACTAAATTAGAAATTTAATGAATGGTTCATTAAGATTTCTAATACTTAAAGTTAAACCTTATAAGATCAATAGGAGGATAAAGATCATTTGACAATGATTTAGCATCAAGTTTTGGACATATGTCTGCTGATGAGATCAATAGACTAGTAAGATATGAAACTTTAGAATGTCTAAAATTTCAAATCTTACATACTTGTGAATATTGTATTCAAAGTAAAATGTCCAATACACCTTTTTTTGGGAAAGGTGTAAGATGTCAAGGTATTCGAGATCTCATACATATTGATGTATGTGAATCACCTATATCATAGTGAACATTGTGGATATGTGATATCTATTGATGATCATGTATGATATGAGATTTCTTCTCTTCACCTGGGAAACCTTTGAAATGTTCAAAAATTTTGTAATTTTGGTTTAGAACCAAAGTTTAAAGGAAGATTAAATGAATTTGATCTAACCAAGGTAGCAAGTACCTATTAGATGAATTCAAAGAATATCTTATGGAGATATGAATATTATTTCTATCTCAATCCTCCTGACACACCTAAACTCAATGGAGTTGTAGGAAGATACAACTTTATCATGTGTGACATGATTTGATCAATGATGAATTTTAGCATAATTATCCCTTAGTTTCTAGGTATATATGTGTAGTAGAGACTACAATATATATATCCTTAATAAGGTTCCATGCATGTAAGCTGGAATCTAGCACTTGATAGTGCTACTTCATTAGGAAAATAAAGGATGGTATTGGATACCTACTTTACGACCTTGAGATTCTTAAAATATCTCATCTTTAAGAATATGATTCTTGTAGGATGACTCTCTTGAGAATCAAGATGAAAATGAAGTATAAGAACTTATTTAATCTTGAGAAGATAATGAGGATCCAGAAATCGGAAACTAAAGGGACAATTAAAGATGAAACACTAATACCTCTTCAAATGAGTTTGAGGATGTATTCCTTGTGTCAGTTAAGTCTGACAATGATCAGACTTCATGTGATGAAGCTCCTGAGGATCATAACATGGAAAGATGGATATTAGCAGTAAAGGTCTAAGGTAGACTTCATATACAAGTGTTGTATATGGACCCTCGAGGATCCACCTATAAGGGTTAGACCCATTAAGGTGTAAATGGATCTTCAATAGAAAGAGGGAACCTGATGAGAAGGTAGAAACCTTCAAAGCACGGTTCATAGACATGAGCTATACACCGAAGAGAAGACATCGATTGCGATGAGGCTTGCTTTTCAGTGATCATGCTTAAACCCATCAGAATATTGCTAACCCTAGCTACACAATTTGACTATGGCATCTTCAAGATGTGAGTCAAGATTGTATTCCTCTATGAATACCTCTTTGAGGATATTCACATGAAGTAGCCCCAGGGCTTCATGGTTGAGAAATGTAAGATGTGCTAGCTAAAGAACTCCATCTTTGGACTCAAATAAGCTTCTTGTTGTTGGAACATAAGATTTGATGAAATTATAAATGTTATAATTTCAGATATAATCTTAGTGCACCATGTGAAGCTTAGTGGGAGTGCCATTGTGTTCATCATGCTAAATGTAGATAATATCCTAATCATTTGGAATGATATAAGGATGATAATAAGTGTTTTGTGATCTGGTTATTCCATACCTTGAGATATGATCTCAAAATAACTCTTAGATCTTAGTTCTGAAGGTGTTCAGAAGCAACGTATTGGGACTGTCACATTTGTAGTACACCTTGGACATGTTCCATTTTCTGGAAATTCCAAGAAATGCTTTCTTACCTTTAAGATTTGGTACTGACCTATCTAAAGGGATAGCACCTCAAAGAGTTGAGGAAGTGAATGCTAAAACTGGTTGCCCTTTTGTGCATCAGTTATGAAAAGCTGAAAGTATGCTAGATGTGTACAAAAGCCAGATATCTGCCATGCAGTGGGAGCAGTAAACTGATACTAATCCTACTATGGAGATAGAACACTTAATTGCAGTAATAACAATATCTTCAAAGATGATAAGGCTTTAGAGATAGTGATCTCTAAGTCTTATCTTCAAGAAATTAAGACTTTTAGATGGAGATCTAAAAGGTCTTAACTGCGAATACCTTATGAGATAGAGATCTCCAGGGATAAGGGTATTCTAATAAGGATAATAGAAATTACATACTGGTTATAATAATATTTCTTTGAGTTGTAGTATCAAGGATACTATGACTGATAAGATTGAGTATTGGTTGCATTAGATGCAACATTCGCATTAGATGCGAGCACTGTTACAGGGGATATGCAAGTGCCGTAAAAGGACTTGGCGTAGTCTCGCGGGAACAGAGTGACTGATAAGCTTACCTAGCTATTTTCTGAATAGCCTATGATTGTCACATGAGTGTGGGTATAAATGATTAGCCCATTAATGGCTCTTTGGGCTAGTGGGAGATTGTTGGACATGCGAGCCCACGGCGAGCCATTATGCAATAAATGTTATTACACATATCATTCCCTAACCTGAAATGAAGAATAAATAATTTGCATAATAGGTCTCTCTGTACAATTAGGGTTATGTACCATGGCCATCTTGATGATCATATAGCTGTTGATTCAATAATTGAATCATAGAGGCTGGTGCTTGGATGAATATCTAATGGGTTAGATAGAGGACTCATCAAGCACCGTCAAATGATTATTAAGAGACGATATCCAGCCTGAGTAGGAGAAGGCAATCCTTTCTCACATAGGTTGATATATGACCGACCTCTTGATGCAGGTCCTCTGCATGGGAATAGTGATTCGGAGGTGTCAGATTAGTTAAGTCAATGGGTTGACTTAGCGAGATCGAGATAACCTAAGTCCTATGTTGAATGCTGTCACAACATAGGCACACATCCTCTGACCGGAGACAGATGTGTTACTATATGTCTGAGTGTGTACATTTGGCAGACCAGTAGGTTGATGACCTAACCAAGGTCTATACACCGGCGAGTTGGTGTGCATATAAGGGCATATGAGTAATACGATCTCTCAAAGGGATCATACATGTTCACTTATGAACCGGAAGACATGAGCTCACTCATGAGGTATTGGGACCGATCAAATTCCATGCATGGTCGTCGTGCTTTGGAAGCATGACAAGAATTTGAAGGTATGATATATGCTTTGGGAAAGCATATGATCTATACCAAATCCCAATGACCAAGATTGAGAAACTTGGTGATCAAACCCTGAAAAAGACAGTATAAAATAGATCTTCATCTTCAGGTTGGTCATTGGTCTTCCAGTATGCAGGATGTGCAGGTATTGGGAATACCTGAGGATGATGTGATCATAAACGATTGTATAACCATGACACTTCCAGTCCGAGGGAGTGATGAAACATGTCTGGATTTTAGTGACTCCTCTCAGTAGAGAAGTAACTTGATCTTAGTCCAAATGTTGGACATTGATCTGAATGTGATTCAGATGCAATGAGAAGAATAAGTATACGGACTTGATTTAATCAAGGATCTATGAGAGGTCCGTTAGATCTGGATTTGAGATGAGATCTCAACATCCAAGTCACTATACGTGGAACAATACAATCGCCATGTCCTTATCTCCAAGTATCTGTAGAGAAGGCACATTATTCTTGAAGAGTTCAAGAATAATTCCTATGATGAATTTAGTATCCAAGCAAGAAGGTTTTGATGATTAAATGAGATTTAATTATCAAGTACAATATGAATAAGATTCATGTTGAGAGAATGATTGTCCAAGATAATTAAATGGGATTTAATTATCAAGGATAAGCAGATCGTGGATAGTGATATCCAGAATATCTGTGCATATTATAGATGAGATTTATAATATATCAGAGAGAGAGAGAGAAATATTGTAAATAACATTTGTTATTTATTAATGTGGATTGGATCCACATTAGATAATTAATTGGAAATGTAATTTACAAATTAGTTTGGGATGTGAATATGATTCACATATTTTTCAATGGCATGATTGAAAAATTCACAAATTAATTTGTAAGTAATTTGGTGTATATTATTGCAATAATAATTATTGCAAATAATTAAGAAATAATAATATAAATAAAAGAAGACAAAACCACCAATAATCAAAGGTGGTGTCACCTATGACTTAGTCATAGGTAACACCTCCTTGATTTTAGGAGGGTTGTTGTCTCCTCTTATTTGTTGTCTTATTATCTCTTAATAAATTAATTTATGTTAATTAAATTGTGTTGATAAAAATTCAACATATATTTAATTTAATATAAATTAATGTTGTTGGTTTTTAACCAACAACAATCATAGCCGTTGGATAGCTCTTGGATTACAATGACCGTTGGATCCATGAGAGCCATGGATTGAGATCCATTGGATCCCAAACTAATATATAAAGAGGGTGGCCTTAGCCCTTGAAAGCGACACCAAGTAGATGCCTACTCTACTTCTCTCCCTCCCTCTCATTCTCGTGCTATCTCTCTCTCCCTCTCCATAGGGTGGCCGACCACCATTGTTGAGAAACGAGAGAAGTTCTTGCCTTCGCCTTCGACGACTTGAGGATCTCCTTCTTCTCCGTGGCTACTTACTATAGAGGAAGACGACGGATTTCGCTTGACGAAATCAGGGGATCTATTGCTTGGATCTTCATCGAGGATTGCGGGAGGAACGCGACTCATCATCGTGCCCGCAAGTGCGTTCTTCGTGGATCGGACTTGAGACAAGAGGATCTCTTGTTTGGGATCTCGCGATCACAACCACGCTTCAAAGGTATTCCTTATACTTTGTGATTTGATGAAACGATCCGAGAAGTGTTCTCGTGATCATGTGGTTTCATCATTTGATTTAATTTTTTTTTAAATTCCGCTGCACCTTGCGACTAGTACGACTAGTCGCCCCGATCATATTCGATGCGATCGTCACGCTTCCGTGATGCGCTTGAGGATTCTCAATATCCTTCACCCCTACCCCATGCACCCACGCCCAGCACAATTGACCTCTGCCCCCGCACCAGACACCCCTGTCCCGGCATCCCTACTCTAGACGCCATCACGCTAGGCGCTTCCCAGTCCCCTCTGTAAAGGTGCATCAGTCATTGCATCTCACATATTCCAGTATAATCAACCTGATTTCTATTATTCACCACCATAAATATACCTCACTCTACCGGTAAGCTTCTTATTTGTTTGAAATGATATAACACAATTATCATTTTTTTGATTGAGTACTTCAATTCAGCATGAACCGCTCCCTTATTTTTGATGATGTCTCAATCGGAAGTGACATCAGTGGGATATGATGTAGGAAGCAGTCGCATTTCCTCGTTTAGCTCGATTCCTAAATTAGACAAGATCAACTATCCCAAGTGGTCCCGCATGTTCCTAATGATCATACGAGGTTGCGATAAGGAACACATTCTCATGGAGTCTAAACCTGTTGAAAAGATAGGAAAATATACATCATGGGAAAAAGACAAAGGTCAGTTCTTGGATCATGGTTAGGTTATCGATAGGATTGTAGATGAGCTTGTTTATTACAATACTACTTATGACATGTGGACTTCCATTCAAGCAATATATGGTACTCAAGACGAAAATTCCAGTCGCATGTATCGGACATACTTTGATATGCTCAATATGAAATAAATTGGACAGACCCCATCAGAGTATTTCTCTTTTTTAAAATCATTGTTTGAGTGATATAATGCTTGTGTTCCAGGATGTACATGCCCTGATCCAAAATTGCATCGCCAACAAATGGTTATCCTAGTTTTCTTTGTTGGACTCGATCCGAGTTAGTCAGCAGCTCGCAATCAGATGATTCCAGCCGCCACTCTGCCTACAATTGAAGAAGCCTATAGCATATTGAGTTGTCTTGCTATTCCTGAAGCGAGTATTAAAAGCAACGATCATGGTCAACTTTCTGAACTAGTTGCCCCATCTGTGCGAGGAGGTCGTGGCTCCTTAGGGAACCGTGGTCGGGGATGCTTTATGTCGGTTAAGATATAATCCATACGGTTGAATTTTAAAAATCGAAATAAAAAAGATAAATATAATTACAGCACCTCTGCTGTATTTTCTGTTATCTCGAATGCAGTAATAATACTTTAATATGATGCATTGTGGGTCTGATGTCCAATTCTTACTATATATTAAGGGTCGTGGACATGGTACTGTTCACGGCCCTGTAGCGATGGGATTTGCATTTTTTTTATTTTATAATATTTCCTGATTTTATGGACCGAGCTTATCGACATCCTCAGTCGATTTTCTTTCCCGGCAAGCTACCCATCTCTTGATTCCCCCTTCTAGTCCCTCTTCGTCGCGGTCGTACGTCACCCTCCTTCACATCGCTATCAATTTCTTCGTCTCCACAAGCTCCTCCTCCTCTCGCCTCGTCCACAAGATCGTGGAGTCCACCATGGCACACCTGCAGAAGAAGCTCCACCTAATCGTCGCTACCAGCAAACCCGGAACGACTCCAACTCCGTATCCTCTTTCTTCTATTCCCTCGCCCCTCTAAAGCAAGAGAAATGATGGATGCATCGGTGGATGAGTATGGCGGAGTGTCTCTTGGATAACGGGAAAGCGCAACTGGAGGTCGAGATGGCTTCGGATCCAATAGACGGTGACCATATGCTAATTTCACGTGCATGCACTAAACAGCATCGACGGGAGGTGCTATAAGAATGGAAGATGTATCTTTCTCCTCAGATGGCCATTTACAACGGCCTGCAAGGGGATGACAACAGTGGAAGATGTATCTCCCTCCTAAGATGACCATCACCGTTCTTGTATTTTCTGCGAGTGAATCGACGGTGGTTGTGCAAGGAAGAGGACATGCGATGGGTTTATGGCAACCACGCCCTCTGGTGGTTTCTTCTTTTCTCCTTCCCCCCCTAAGATAACCATCAAGCTGTTGAGGACGATCTCCATCATAAAGTGATGTGCATTCTCTCCATTCTCCAAGCCATTTGATTAACTTTATGGCTTGCCCCTCCTTTTTTCCTTTCCCAATAACACCATATGATTTAATTTTTGGTGATGATAAGTTGGAACTACCGACATTATCTCCAGGCTTTAGCGTAGCTACATGACTATTAACTATATACATAAAAATAATCACTTGATTACCTGAACATCTTCAGTGAAAAATGGGTTCTATAATTGGGCTCAGATTTGATGCAAGATTGATGAATAACTTATTCAAACTATCTCTTCTCAATTTGCAGTAGTGTTTTTTCCGCAATATGCTGACATATAATCATATTTCCTTTTGCATTTAGAACATGTGCAGTAATTTTTCATTATTCTACTTTCTAATAAACTTCATGTCAAGTACTATAAATGTGGATATTATATTGCCCAAGTCAAATATGTGGGACATGTCAACTATGAGGAGGACGTCACCATGGAAGATAAAAAAAACTTCAATTCTTTCTTGGTCTTCTCCCTAAATTTGAAGGACATGCAAAGCTTTTCAGGACTCAGCTTATTACAAAAATATTCATTAGGAGCTATGGTATTAGGAATAGATGACCGGGTATATGTTGCTACCTTTTCGCGAGCTCATCAACGTCTTCTCTCCTCCAGGGACGATATTCATCATAATATCCTCTGCAGGAATTTTAGCAAGTGACACGGCAATGCAATGCATAGAAGCAACAATCTCATAATTAAAAGTGTCATGATAAGCAACAAGTCTTTTTCTGTCGTTCCCAAAATAGAATCTATCGTCGAGAATCAGAAACAATATTTTGCAATATACATGATATTTTGTTGTCGTAGCATCTCTAGCAACTTCACCCAAATGGTTATTTGCAGCAAACAACACCTCACTGTCATCTTGACCGGTTACAACAAAGCATTGAACTAGGGTCCATGTAAAACAATGGTTACGAGCATTTGATTTTATCCCAAGAATCATCCAAGTTCTGTTTGATACTTCCATTAACTCATATAAGTCCTCAAATATATGCCTATAATGATTTAATCCACAAATATCATTTGTTTGATTATTGTGGGGTTTGCATTTGCTATTCATATTGAAAATGACAGTATAAAAATAAAGTTCCGTGTATTGCACGGGTTACCTACTAGTTTGACTGAAAGAAGCTGGAAGTTTTGGTTTTAATGGAAGTTATATAACTCATATTCTTATTTCCTTGTATTGGACAATACTCTGGATGCTTTACGTAGCAGAGTGATTGTTGAGGACTGCTGTTTTGATTCCATGCCTTATATACTGAGAAATTTGCATCCTGGATGTCGTTTTATAAAACAGAAGGCGACGAGTGTTGCGGGCACGCGTCGTCAGCGAGAGAGAGAGGGAGTGAGATGGGAGCTATTTCCCGGTTAGGGCATGGGATTGACAAGAATGTCCGGTTAGGGCATGGGATTTAAAAAATTCCCAGTCAGGGCACCGATCGGCGAACGGTTCGCCGATCGGTGCTTCCACTGATGCCGATTGAATTTTATATATATTAAAAATAATATATAATATTATTCCGGAATATTATTTTTCGTACGGAAGCACCGATTCTGCGAACCGTTTGCCGATCGGTGCCCTGACTGGGAATTTTTTAAATCACATACCCTAACCGGACATTCTTGTCAAGCCCATGCCCTAATCGAGAAATAGCTGGTGAGACGGTGGTGGAGAGAGAAGGAGCGGAGACGAGGCGAGCATCGGTGAGCGCACAGATGTGGAGCTCATCAAGAGGGCATGGCGGAACGAGAAGGCCACGGTGAGATCCTCTACTTCCACTCCTCCCTCATCCGCAAGCTCAAAAGGCAGATCCAACTGCACGTAATCGATCAGTCGAAATATGATCTTGATCATTGTGTCTGTCATATTCTTCTGTACGCAACTAGTGGACGATTTCCCAAGTCACGGAGCAGAAGATCTCGTGGTGTCTCTCTACCAGATGGACTTGGGATCGCACCTTTTCCTTGCTAAGAACCTATCTCAGAATCCGTCTCCACAAAGTTATATAATTTACAAGGGATATTTACCCTCATAATCTTGAGTAATTTCGTAATTACCTCAGGAACCCTCGATAATCACGAATTGTATACAAGATCTTGAGTAATGCTTAACTCTTACACCCATAACTCTGTATTAATTTCCATCCAATTTCCCGTTAACTATGACAGTATCCGTCAAGTATTTTATAATTTATGCCCTTTAATTTCAATTATTTACAAATAAGACCATTGTCCCCTTCCTCCTCATTCCCCCCTTCGTCCTCCAAGCAACACCCACCTCCTC
Source organism: Ottelia alismoides (assembly GCA_037367405.1). NCBI lineage: Eukaryota > Viridiplantae > Streptophyta > Magnoliopsida > Alismatales > Hydrocharitaceae > Ottelia > Ottelia alismoides. Next base: position 37,567 of record JAZKJV010002132.1, on the reverse strand, counting down.
CGACCACCACCTTCTCCCCTTCATCCTCCAAGCAGCATCCCCCCACCCTGGGTCGGAGGCGCCGACTGCCCGTCCCACCTCCCCCTGCAAGCCCCAGGTCGAGGAGCCCCCCCCCCCCCCCCCCCCCCCCCACCTTCCCCGCACGCGCCTCCGCCTGCAAGCCCGAGTCGAGCCGTCACCCTGCACCCCCCACCCCGGCCCGCCCGTGCCTCCCAGCTCGACATTAACATTAACGTCGATCCCCAAGAAATCAAGGTCGACATACCCAGTGCTGGAACGTTGCCCTTGCTCTTATTTCTTGCTGACATACCCAGATCTTCTTCCTTCACCATCTACTTCCTCTTCCTCCCTTCTCTTCCTCCTCCACAGCTCCTCTCTCCTCCGCCTCGAGCTACCTGCTCCGCCACCAGCACCTCCCCTCTGCCCCCATCCGCACCCAGGTCGCCCCTCCCCCTGCCCCGCACTGCCCCTGCCCTGCACCGCGCCGCCGCAGCTCTCCCTCCTCTGCCTCGAGCTCCCTGCTCAGCCACCATCCTCCTCCTCCCGCACCTCCCCCCCCCCAACCCCCTCGCCCCGCCCCCCTCCGTCTGTGCCTGAAAGCCCAGGTCGACCTGCCGCCTCGCCTCAGGTCGGATCTCCCTCCAGCGCGCACCTCCGCCCGTCTACCTCCGTCGCTCCTCGCCGCCTTTCGTGAAATACCCCACCACTTGCTGCAAGCTCCGGTATCGAACCCACATCCTCCTCTCTTCCTTTTATTTTTGATTAATGTCAGTCGTTAGATCACAGATTGGATTAGATTAACTCAGCCATCTGGTTGCGTTAATGAACCAAACTACCGGAAGGTTATGGATGTAAAACGGAACGGTTATTCATGATCTTAGATGTAATTCATGATTATCGAAAGTTCCTGGGATAATTATGAAATTACTCAGAATTATGAGTGTAAATATCCCAATTTACAATTAATTCTCACTCCATTTCTCTCTCTTGTGTGGAACATATAATAGAAGCAAGAGCAGAGGTTCGCCGTGAGTTCGGTAGAACTTTTTTTTCTTTGATAATCGAAGTGAGTTACACATAAACATCCTTTGATTGTTTATTTCTTGTGTCTCTATAGATGTATGTATATAAGGGAGTAATATCTGGAACAATCCGTCCGTGTTGATAAGGATAAGGAAAATGGAAAGGACAATCTTTTTACAAAATGAATGAGAAAGAAATTGCGATGCAGACATTTTATTCTCGTGTAATAGTTAGTTTATGTTCTATAAATTACCACATTACAACTTTAGAACCTCAATATAAGTTATCTTTATATCACCGACCATTGTATCCCTACATTAACATGTCTTTTTAATGTTATTTTTTGTCCTTTTGATTTATATGTTAGAATGTACGATGTGATCTATATATCAAAATTCGAATGCATGTTGTACATGTTGATGTTTGTTATGAATCTTTTGGAATTCTTGTGCATGATCTTAAGTTTTTAAGGTTGCAAGCTAATGGTCTTCAATATTCGTGTGCATGATCTACAAGTTTAAGCTTACAAGTGGAAGGCTAAGGCTAAACCTAGTATTTTTTAGCATGATCTCAAGTATTCTTGTGTATAAACTACTAGTTGAAGGTTGTTGGCTGGAAGCTAAGCCAAGGGCAACAGCTCTGGTATTTGAGGTTATAGGTTAAAGATATAGGCCATGTTTGGTAGGAGAATAAGCTTTAGAATAAGGGGTCAATTCTCCTCCCGACACGGTTCCCAGTGGTACGACTATTCCCCATTATTCCATCTTATTTCACTCTTATTCCTATCTTTATTCCACCTTACCTACCTTTATTTCACCTTATTCTCCTTATTCCTATCCTACAGCCGAACAGAGAATAGCCCCTTATTCTCCTTATCCCCCATCCTTATTCCTGCTTATTCCCGAATCGAACGGGCCCATAGGTTACAAGCTAAGCCCAATGCGTAATCATTACAATTTTTTAAATCAACCTTAGGATTTTCGACTACTTTACGACCACCTTCGGATCATAATGGTCGCAAAGTGATGGTAATGTAGTCGTAAGATGGTGGTAAAGTAGTAGCAATGTGCATGATATCTATATTTTTCATACTATGTCACATAATTTGCTACTACTTTACCACTATTTTGTAACTACTTTACTACCCCTTTACGACCACATCACCACCACATTGCGACTACTTTACTTCGATTTCCGACTATTCCAGCGACCCGGTCATTAAATTAACCGTTGTTAAATATAAAAGACGATATTATTCGTTACGAAATGATTTGTCGTACTCAAAATTAGCAACAAATATCATATATGTCGTTATATCATTAGCAACGGTCCACATAGCGACGTTTATCTGTTGTTATTTTTCAATCTTCTAATTAATCATCGCTAAATTTTGAATTAAAAAAATAGCGACGATTAGTTGATATTTTGAAAAATAGCAACAGATAAGCGTTGTATGTGGATCGTTGCTAATGATATTACGACATATATGATATTCGTCGCTAACTTCGAGTACGAAAACTCATTTCGCAATGAATAATATCATCGTTATATATTTAACAACGGCTAATTTAGTGACGGATTTTGAAAAAAACATCACTATAGCTCAATTTTTTGTAGTGTATCTTTTTTTTTCAATAGCACATGTGCCCATTTTTTCTTTCTCGATTCACTAGGGATGTAAACGGGTACGGATATATCCGTATCCGATCCGTCACTGTATCTGTTTTATATAGATTTTGACATCCGTATCCGTATCTTTTTAAAATGGATATGAATATGTATATCGTTTTGATATCCGCAAACATCTGTATCCGTATATCTGTTTTCGAATATAAATATAGTTATAAATTTATTTTTAATCTTATATAACATAATTCTATACCTTTTTTACCATATTTGTATAATTTTTATGATATATACAAACACATCTAGTAAATTTATATCACGTGCTTTCCATCCAATTTGTATATATTCAAGTCAATTCTATAGAGTATATCTAACATTACTCGTACGCGATCAGTATCCGGTTTACATCAGTATCAGTTTTTAAAGATATGGTAAGATCATTTTAATATCCGTCAATATTCGTATCCGCGTCCGTATTCAAAAACGAATAAGGATACGATAATACATATATCTGTATCCGTATCCATCCATTTGCATTTTACGATTCACAATACATGCATTAAGTAAAGGTAAAATAGAGGCTTAAGTATAATAACAGAAATGCTTTAATGTGAAATTTGTAAAATCCAAAGGAACAAGTGTTATGGGAAAAAGTGTATATTATATAACTGTAATTACGGAATTTCAAAAGGGCATGAGTTTAAAAGTCCGAAATTTAACCATCTCCACTATTTCCACAAAAAAATGGAGTCATTGATCAAGACCTTAAATATTTCGATTTCGTTTCGGTGACTGACCGAAATGACATTTCGGCTGAATTGCGGTCGAAATTCGACCGGAATTTCGGTCATTTCAATCGTTTTTTGAACTAAGGTCCCCAAATTTCGGTTGATATAGACCATTTCAGTCGAATTTCGGTGAAATTTGAGGCCATGTCATTGATCGATGTGGTGTTGACCACAACATGGAATCCCTTCCCAAGCATTACACATGCCTGCCTAGTTCCGGAATAAACCATCTAATTGTTTCCGATACCGACATCATTTACTTATAAACGCATCCTCTTGCGAGGAAGATAAAAGTTTGTTTAGTGCAGATATACAACCCATAAATTGGTAATAATAATTAAGAAAAATGATCCGATGAGAGAATAAACTCGAGGGTTTCACTGGATTCAAAGTCAGAACTTTTTTTTTTTGATAAGTAAAAAAAAAAAAAGTTCTGACTTTGAAAGTCAGAACTTTTCGTTGACATGAACTATAGATTCAAACTCAAAATCATCATGTTGTGATTTAGGAACCTTCTCGGATGGACCGTGGAGATCAGGAACAAAATAATTATCAACGTCACAGTGCATGCACTTCCGCTCCGGTCTTTCCATTTTTGGACAGTTTGCAGCTCCTAAGCTTTCCTGTTTCCGCGCAGCCGCCGAAGAGCAACGCGGAAATATTTATCTGATAATAATAACAAGGATTTAGTGTGGCTGTTCCGTCTTTTATTTCGATATTTTTTTATTTTTTTTTAAAATATCATCATTTATATCCATCCCTATATCCCTCATATATACTATTCAAATTTTGTTAGAAACAGAAACTCCTACGATTTCGATCGAAATAGTGCCGATTTAACAAATCCTGTTACCGTTAAAAAATGACTGTTTGGATGGAGGTCGTAGGAGTCCATGTTTCCGACGAAATTCGAATGACATATACGAGGGATATAGAGATAAATATACGTGGTGATATTTTTCAAAAAAAATAAAAAAAACACCAAAAATGACGTGGAGCAGCCATGTTGGCCTCCATTAAGAGTCCGTTCGGTTGCGGGGTTATCCCCCAAACCACACATTCCTAACCCACTAGTGGGGCCCACTCTCTTCCCATCAAAAAGTTATATATTACACCATCATATCATCTAAAAATAATAAAATACTCAACTTCTACTTAATATTTCAAACTTCAATACAATCACATCAAAACAAGTACCCACTTTTTCAAATTTCAATACAATCATATCATAAAAACTATCAATTTTTTCAAATTTTTAATACAATCACATCACACAAACCCTCCCAACTCTTAACCCACCAACCAAACACACAAAAATAAAAACGGATTATCCTCTCCCGAATAACCCACGAACCAAACGCACCCTAATTTCGACCACGATGATCCGGAAGCTCCTTTTAATATTTTATAAGCATTTCGCACACGTGCTTTATAAAGTATGTATTTTTTTTCTTGATAGTAGTTTAGACCTATAAATCTCCTATTACGATTCTTAAATCCAATGTTGCGACAGCATGATAGCATAACGGAAGCTATATTCGCCCATTGTTAATTGGGTTAAGATTAGAGTTAAATTAGGATTAGAAATGTAATGGATTTAAACTGCTAATCTTAATAGTAGTAGAGTTGCATTTTATTTATAGTCCTATTGAGAATGCGACTATTGAGTTGTGACTGGAGTATATATATAGGGTGTGAAGGCATTGACTCTACACCACCGTAAGAACAGTGTAATCCCTAGAGAAAAAGGAGAGAGAGAAGAGAGGAAGAGAGCGAGGGAATCGAGAGAGTTGTACTCGTTCTTTTTTTAGTGACCTTTCTTCTCCAGTAGTCGCGAAAAGTGACCGACCACAGTTATATCTAGTTGTTGTTTTCTCTACGTGCTTCTGCGGTAGTAATCGATTGCGCATCCGTATCCGTCAAGTGGTCGTATCCTAACGATCGGTATGTCGGTGGAGACGATTCCAGTGATGTGTGTCCCATCAACTGGTATCAGAGCAGAGTTGATACCGGGTCGCAACTCATCAACCAGTATCAGAACGGAGACGATACCGGCTCGTTTTTCACAAATTGCACTTACATTGAACGTAGTTGAAATGTTTTTCCATGTTCTGATCGATCACATTTTAAAACCGAGTGATTTTTTCCTTTAAGAATGGCCTATATCAAATATTTTAGCTGATTTACATGAGATCAATTTCTTGGAAAAGTCCTCTACAATCGACGACGAAATTGGCTAGCAAGGCAACATAAGAAAATTATCCTTTTATTTGTTGTTGTTCAATATATTAGCTGAACGCACGTCTTTGAAAGAAATGAATCGATCGAGAGGTCTGCCTAAGTAAGCGAGCGAAGAACAGCTTTTTATAATTCTCCAAAGTTGATGAGATTATGCTTCGGTACCAACAAGGGTTTAGATAGAGAGTTTGCCCTTCCCTCTTGCTACACATATGCCTCCGATGTCTGGAGGGCGTGCGCTACAACGTTGAAGCAACCCCTACCATACTCTAGTAAAAGCTTGAACAACCATTTTGTACATTTTTCACGATTCAATATACATATTATAATCCGACTTTTGAGCTACTTGGGTTTAACAGTTGTGAAGTTGTCAAGCATCTTTACTTACACATGAGATATCTTATTAAGGTGACACCGGATCCTTTATGTTTTTCATGTTGATACATATTCATTGAAAACACATGACATTGTATGATGAACCTACATTTAGCTAACACTACAACAAAATTGGCATATGGTAACAAATAATTTAAATATTAATCGCAATATGTTCCTATGTTAAATATATAATAACGAATTCTATCCCTGGCAAAATTAATATATTTATTGCTCCGAGGGAGTTTTAAACTCATTTGGATTTGACATGGAAAAATGCGCAAATAAGTAGAATAACTCATATCTTTTCATAGTAACTAAGAACATCATGAAAGTAGAAATCAATGGATTTATCATGTAAAAAAGGTGTAACACTCACATCTAATACTCACAAAGTCCGAGAGTCTATTGCAGTGTGGTGGAGGTCATTACTTGAAAGCTTGAGCTTAAACATTTTGAGTAATTGTCAAGGAGACCACTAAAGCCTGAATCCAACAAGTTGTCCAGTTCAATTTTCCTCGATAAGGGTCCAAGGGTTGAAGCTCAATACATTATAAAAGGACCGTGTGAGTATATGTAGAACATGATCTATATACTTGTAAAGAAAAATCTTACATTACCAAGGTAGACGAGATAACATTAGAAAGATGTTATGAGTTCAAATATCTAGCAGAGCCTATGGTAATGAAAAATACGTGATATAGACGAAGACCAACCAATACAACAAAAATGAGCTTATAGCGACACTTTTTTTTCTTAAATTCATCACTATATCGTCTGATATTAGTTATATAATGACAATGTAACTCGTTGCAAAATAAATACTTATACTTGAAATCACTATTTGTTAGCGATGATCCATATAGCAATGCTTATTGTTGCTATTTTTAACCAATTATCGCTAATTTTTGAACTAAATATATGGACCATCAATAAATATATAGCAAAATATATGCCATTCGACACTAATTTCAAGTATAAAAAAATATTTCGTAATGAATAACATCGCCGTTCTATAACATCAAATAATTTAGTGATGGATTCAGAAAAAACTTCTTTATAGGTTCATTTTGTTTTAGTGAACTAAGGAGAAAGTTTGAGATATATGTATGAATGGGTTCTATTATTTCTCAAAGGATGTACCTGAACCTCATGATATCAATGGAAACGACTACACAAGACTTGGAGCAACCCTTACAAGATATAGGAGGAAAAATTACCGAGAGCACGGATAAGCGATGAGCCATGTCATTACAAGGATGAAGCATTTACGTGGGAGAGGTCATAACACTTCAAATATATCCTAACACTAACAAAGTGTGAGAGTATGCTATAAATAACGGAAATTACTACTACGTAAATTGAAAGGTTATTAATCGGCCTAATCAGGTCTATTTTCTCGAATATAACTTGGTTCAAAGTTTAAGATGTTACAAATGGTACTAGAGCTAAATTCCTGTAATATTATGAAGGTTACTGTCGAGGGATGGACTTTGTTCAAGGCTCAATTATTATATTGCAAAATTGTTACTCGATAACCTGAGCTTAATCTTATCGCGCAATTTTCAATGGGAAGCTTGGCACAAATCCGACAAGTTTTCAAGGTTAATATTTTCCATTAAAGTTATTGCAATTCGTTATTATAGGTATATATCGCAAAATTCTATTTTACATCAACGTCAATGGGTAAAATTTGGTCATCACACATCATTTAAATTAAATATTATATATATAGGGGTTGATGGGGCTTCCCCTAGGGGGCAACCAAAATGGCTGCCCCGCCCTTTTTTTGATATTTTTTTATTTTTTTAAAAAATATCGCTATATATTTTCATACCTATATCCCTCATATATGTCATTCGAATTTCGTCAGAAACAGAGACTCCTACGGCCTCCATCAATACAGGGTCGATTTAAAAAATCCTGCTACCGTTAAAAAAATGGCGTCTCGATGGAGGCCGTATGAGTCTCTGTTTCTGATGAAATTCGAATGGCATATATGAGGGATATAGAGATGAATATACATGATGATATTTTTCCAAAAAAATAAAAAAAATTGTGAGAAATAAGGTGGGAGCAGCCATGTTGGCTGCCCATTTTCCCCCATACATATATATATATATATAACCAAAAATTAAACGCAACCACTCAAAGACATGATTATCTTCCCCCCAAAAATAAATGCTCATGATGCAAACCATGGAACCTTCTAAACCACTTAGGACAGACCCGGTCCCACACCCGCAGCCGCCAAATCACAAAGCCACCTCCAATCAACCCCATCCTTCTAGAAGCCCCCCTCCATCCCCCATATCCGTAAAGCCACGTGTGCATCCCTTTCTAAAGAACCGCGTTTATCCGCGCTTTCTGGTCGTGTCAAAGCCCCGCGACCGCACCTCGAACCCTCCCCCCTTCCCACGCGGTCAATCTCATTCTTATACCCCCTTCCCCCTCCCATCACTCCGCAGCTCCACACCCACACTCCTCCCACACCATGGGCACCTTCACCCCCGTGGAAGAAGACTTCTCCTCCTACTACTCCTTCTTCCACGACGATGTTCCTCCACCCAAACGCATCAAGACATTACTGCCACGATCCGCTAAGATCCATCTCTACGACGATGTAATCAATGAGTACTTGACCACTTTGCAACCAGAGCCAGTAGCACAGGAGTTAAAATTCGAGCCTCAACCCGAACCTGAAGCCAAACCCGAACCGAACCGCGCGAAGCGGACCAGGGCGAACCCTGGGCAGCACCCCCAGAGACGCCTCTGGGTGAAGGACCGGTCGCGCGCGTGGTGGGACATGTGCAGCTCCCCGGACTTCCCCGACGTCGAATTCCGCAAGGCCTTCAGGATGAGCCGTGCGACATTCGATGCCATATGCGACGAGCTCAGCTCCGCGATCGCTAAAGAGAACACGGCGCTCCGCGCGGCAATCCCTGTCGACCAGCGCGTCGCCGTGTGCGTCTGGCGGCTCGCGACAGGCGAGCCGCTCCGCGACGTCTCGAGACGGTTCGGCCTCGGGATCTCGACGTGCCACAAGCTCGTTCTGGAGGTCTGCTCGGCGATCAAGTCAGTGCTGATGCCGAATCTGCTCAGGTGGCCCGACGAGCAATCCGCCGAGGGGATCGCCGCACGGTTCAGATCGGCGACGGCGATCCCGGATGTCATCGGCGCGATGTACACGACCCACATCCCGATCATCGCGCCGAAGGAGAACGTGGCGGCGTACTTCAACCGCCGCCACACCGAGCGCAACCAGAAGACGTCGTACACGATCACCGTCCAGGGGGTCGTCGACGCTGACGGTATCTTCACCGACGTCTGCATCGGGTGGCCGGGATCCATGCCGGACGAGCAGGTGCTGGAGCGGTCGGCGCTGCAGCAGAGGGCGGTGACCGGATCGCTCGCGGGGAAGTGGATCGCCGGGGGGTGCAGTTACCCCCTCACGGACTGGGTGCTGGCGCCGTACGCGCAGCAGAACCGGACTTGGGCGCAGCACGCGTTCAACGAGAAGCTGGGTGAGGTTACCGGCGTAGCTGCGGAGGCGTTTGCACGGCTGAAGGGGAGGTGGAAGTGCCTGCAGAGGAGGACGGAGGTGAAGCTGCTGGACCTGCCGGTGGTGCTCGCCGCCTGCTGCGTGCTGCACAACGTGTGCGAGATGCGCGGGGAGGGGATGGAGGAGGAGCTGCAGTACGCGCTCGTCGACGACGAGGTCGTGCCGGAGGTCAGTGTGCAGTCCGCGGCGGCGAAGCAGAGGAGGGATGCCATCGCGCATAACCTCTTGCATCACGGGCTCGCCGGGACGAGCTTCTTGTGACCAACCAAATACTGACGGTGCTGTGGACAGCAGAGGATCTGCTCGATAAATTAAGCAATGATTCGTTATTTGATTCGTTAATTTGTTGCATAGATGTTTGTTTTTTTTCCAAAGTCAATGGATTTTTGTTTTTTTCTAAATGGGAAGATGTGTTACGGTACTGTGTATAGCTTTCCTTTTTTACGTGAATTGTTTGATGAAGCACACAATTATGAGAAGAATGGAACTTTGATTGGCAGTTTACTTTCCCATATGATTTTTGTGTTCGTTTAGTGTACCGCTGGATCGTAATCGAGCGGTTCACACGAATTCATCCTTTTTGTGGGGCTTGTATCGGATGAATTCGTGTGAACCGCTCGATCATGATCGAACGGCTCACAGGTATATTGTATAGTCTTCCTTGTAGCAGACAATCCACTTCCTTAGTATAGTACAATTGACAGTAGGGATGCAAACGGTCGGATACGGATACAGATATAGGTGTTACCGTATTCTTATCTGTTTTTTAATACGAATACGGATGCGGATATTGACGGATATTAAAACTGTCTTACCATATCCTTAAAAACGGATACGGATGTAAAACAGATATTGATTGCATATGAGTAATGTTAGAAATCCTCTGTATAATCAACTTAATATATACGAATTTGATAGAAAATACATGATATGAATTTGCAAAGTGTGTTTGTATTATAAAAAAATACAAATATAGTAAAAGAAGGTATAGAATTATGTTATATAAGGTTAAAAATAAATCTATAACTATATTTATATTGAAAACAGATATACGGATACGGATATGGATGTTTGCGGATATGAAAATGATATCCGTATCTGTATCCATTTTAAAACGGATATGGAGACGGATGTTAAAATTTGTATAAAATGGATACGTTGACGGATCGAATACGAATATATCCGTAACCGTTTGCATCCTTAGTTGACAGGAGAGAGAGGTCGAACACAAATAAAACCAGGGAGTTCATCGAGCCGATTCGGAGTGGAAGCCCAAATCGAATTCGAAGTTTAACTGGAGCTTGATCTCGACCAAGCATTTCTGTATGAACTGGAGATAGTTATAAATTTAGGGCAAAATATAATTATTTAGGGACCTCTGGGAAAACATGTAGTTTAGTATATCCATGATATCTAATTTTAGGACCGGCTAAATTCTTGTATAAACTCTCGAATGGGCTCATATCGACTGTTGCTCATGTAGGGTAAATGGTGCCACTTGTTTTTTTGGGATTTTTACTCGTCAGACCCTATAATTTTTGCCAATGACCTCTACGACCTTTGAAACATCGATATTCCTTCCTCGATCCTGTAAACTTGCTCCGTCTTACTCCACAAACGTTACCGTTAAATTGACACATCTAGAGTTAACTTCATTGGGTTAAGAACGAGTTAATCTAACCAATCCGCGATCAGGAGTTAATCTAACCAATCCACGATCAGACGACTAGAATTAAGCAAGAGAAGGAAAACATTCCTCCCTCCTCTTGCAGCTTCCCCTCCACGAGTCTCGACCTGACGGGAGGAGGTGCGGGGATTGGCGTTCCACCTGGACGAGGGGATTCAAATTAGCAGCAGGATCTGGGGGGAGGGGTGGATTCGCACGATAGGGCGCTGGGGACGAGCAGATTGCTGGGCGGGGTGGGGGCTTCGCACGGGAGGCATTGTGGGGGGCGGGGGCTTCAACCAGCGTGGGTGGGGGTTTTGGGTGGGGGGGGGGGATTCCCACTGGAGGCATTGCCGGCGGGGCCGGGGGGGGGGGGGGGGGGGGATTCCAACTGGAGGCATCGCCGACGGGGCCGGGGGGTGCTGGGATAGGTGGGTCTTCGACCAAGGAGATCGCAAGGTCGGGGAGTGCTGGGGACGAGGGCGTATGCGGCGTGCTGGGGTGGGGGGGTCTTCGAGCAGGGAGCCGGGGGGATCTTCGAGCTGGGGAGGCTGGGGCTTCAAGCAGGGGGAGGGAGTGGCACCTATAGTAAATTTGATAGATAAAATGAGTATAACGTACAAGAAGATAACAGAATCCGGTTAATTTTAACGGCTAAATGGATGAGGGTTAACCACAGGGTCTGTAGGGTAAAAGTTAACAAGTTTACAGGGTGAGGGAGGAATTACGATGTTTCAAAGGTCGTATAGGTAATTGACAAAGATTGTAGGGTGTCAGGTAAAAATTTCCTTGTTTTTTTCTGTAATTATATGGACAACTAGGTTGGAAATGAAATATATCTCCGAGCATGTTGATAAGATTGGGACCGCATTGACTCTGACTTTATCAATAAATAAATCGGCTTGTTCAAATCTACATTATAATTAGCATTTGCTGCTGCAGAATAAACTAATTTTAAAATTAGATAAAAGTAATTTTAAAATTAGATAAAAGGTTCGACAATCGACATGAGTTCCGCTTGATACCAAGCTTCACTTGGAATCCTATGGCATTCTCAGTCATCTTACCTTCATGTTTTGTTGTTAGGCCGGATCTAACTTTAAGGGAAATGATTTGATTTCTACTTGGGGCGATTGACTTGAGAAATTTGGTGTTTCTTTAGCATGACCTCAAATTTCGGCGAGGTCGAATTTCGATTTCGGTGGGTGGTCGAAATTCGGCCGAAATGATCTATATCGGTCGAAATTCGGGAGGCCATGTTCAAAAACTGACCGAAATGGTCTATATCGGCCGAAATGGTTCTTTAGCATGGCCAGTTATTGGTGAACCTTGTAAATATATGTACTTGCGGTTTGCTTGTTTGTGTTTGTGCTTGTTTTGCTTCCATTATTTGCAACAAGATAGATTCTTACATTCATTCCCAGAGGGTCTTAAAATCTTGCAAAATGTGATTTGTAGCTTAATCAAAATAGGGCGCTCAATGTATCAGTCTAACGAAGGTAAAATATTGGTAGTAGGTGATCTATTATGGGTTTCAGCCCATGGCGGTGCTATAGTAGGTGTAGCTGGTGCACCACATCTGGTGGTGTTGTGGTGGATGAAGCAATAGCAGAAACCCGCATCATGTGCGTCTCCGGAAGCATGGCGTGTGACATATTATGGTTTTCAGGCCGTAGCAAGCAAGTCTTTAGAAATGCAACAAGTAACATGGTGTGGCATTCATACCTCATCAGGTGGGTCTTTGGAAGCACAGTAGGTGACCTGCGATGGTATTCGTGTCGTAGTAGGTGGAGGACGTTCATGTATGAAATTGATAACCATCACTTATGGAGGGTTGCACCTTTCTTGGGGGTCACTCCTTTTGTTCTGCTAGTCAAAGAGCAAAACCCATACATTAATGAGATGAAATGCATTAGAGAAAGCTAGAGCATCATCTTGGTGTGCCTTAACTCTACTCTCATTGTCCTTATGTGGGTTTGGTGAAGGTCTCAGGTGGTTCCCTCCTCCGTCCATGGTGCTTGGCTCGTACGTGAGCGTAGGAGAAGGAAGAAGCTGGACGCATTTGCAAAAACCCTTCATGGAAGAGGGTTAGGGACTTGGATTCTACCTTCGGTCTTTTCTTTCCTTCTTCTCCTATTAGCTTGTTTAGCCGTGTTCTTTTATTGATACACAAGTAAGAGGACTTGGCTTGTGTGTCATTTTGTAGCGAACGGATCTATCACCAACTATAGTGGAGTGGTTTGGGTCAAGAAAATCCCGTGATTTTTCTCCCTTTTATTTGAGGGTTTCCACATAAAAGTCTTTGTGTGTCTTAGAGCACATTCGGTTGGGGGGTACCCTCAATTTGGGTGGGTTACCCCCAAACTCCACAATCCTAACACACTAGTGGGGTCCACTCCCTTCCCATCAAAAAAAATATTATACCATCATATCATCTAAAATCATAAAAATACTCAACTTCTACTCACCATTCCAAACTTCAATACAATCACATCACAAAACTACCCACTTTTTCAAATTTCGATACAATCATACTATAATAACTACCAACATTTTCAAATTTCAATACAATCACATCACACAAACCCTTCCAACCCTTAATCCACCAACCCAACACACTAACACAAAAACAGGTTATCATCCCCCAGATAACCCACCAACCAAACACACTCTTAAGGTTGCTCGTTGTTTGTGATTTCATTTGCTTGCTCATACTGCTCGTGACAACTATTTGTGATTGGCATTCATCTTGGTTAGGGATTTTTTATTCCCTCCCACGCTTCCGCAAGCAGGGATTACTCATGCTCTAACCCCAACATTACATACTCTCCGGATCTACCACAATGCCACACCGATTACAGTCATGATATGTGAGAATGGTATACCTAATAGAAGCAACATTCCTGGACATGGGTAAATTAACTGCATCACCCGTCCCTTCCCAAACTTCACAAGAGTATGAACATTTCCATAACACGTGATCTCTAGATTCGAAATGGTGGTCATAGAGCAAGCAATTGCAGTTCGGAAAAAAAAAACATCAAACCGACCCAATCTTTCATGTGCGGGAATTTTGTTCCTAATCACTCAGGGTGCGTTTGGTATGCGGGTTAGGGCGAGTTAAACTGGTAGGGGGTAACCCGTTTTTGTGTTTTGATGTTTGGATATTGGGTTAAATTGAGGGTGGGTTAGAAGTGAGTTTGTTGTGATATGATTGTGTTGAAGTTTGAAAAGTGAGTAGTTATTATGATGTGATTGTATTGAAGTTTGAAAAAGTGAGTAGAAGTGGAGTGGTTTATAATTTTTATATGATATAATGGTATAATATTTTATTTTTTTGATAGAATTAATGATGGAGAATTAATTTATTTAATTTTTTAAAAAGATAAAAGTGAGGCCCACATGGGAGGGAGAAGGGTTAAAGGGGAGTTTACCCCCACCATCCGGACACGGCCTCAGAGTAAGCAATGCTTAAGCTTAGGAACCGTGAAAAAGAGAACCATACTTCCTTCCAGCAGTCCCCCAAGGGGGATCTTACTGGAACCAGCTAATAACATGAGCAGAAGGAGAAACCGGTAGGGGAAAAGGTCCAGTTGTTAGGGATGAGAGCTGATCTGATTGCCGCTGCGCGATCAACTCTCGACATCAATATAGTCTTCCACAAAGGGACATAATGTGGCTAGGGGTGTAAACGAGACGAACTTGAGCGAACCGACCCAGGCTCGGTTCGATTCGTTTAGCATACTTTCAGGCTCGGGTTCGGCTCGGCTCGGGGAAGGTTCGTAAAGGTTCGGTTCGACTCGTTAAAGGTTCGTTTAAGAATAGGGCAGCACCGTAGCCCGTAGGGGAGGGTTTTGTGGGATTTTCAGGAATAGGGAATATGAACTTAGGGAGTAGATGACTGGATGAGCTTGAGAAAATTACGGAATAACCCTTATGTTATGATAAAATGTCTTTTTTCCTTATATATATACACAATATGTATGGTATATATACTTTTATTTATGTATGTGTGTGTATAATCGGACTTTTAACGAACGAAAACCTGAGCGAACGTATTTTTTTGAGGTTCGGTTCGTTATTTAATCGAGCACAAACTCGTGTTCATGTTCGGTTCGTTTATTTTCTTATCGAATCTGAATCGAACTTTTAGCGAACCGGATCTGAAAAAATATCGAACATGAAAATTTTCTGATAGTCCTAATTATGACCCGTGGGGGATAATCGCAACCCAGAATTGGAATAAAGTGTTTTACTTACCCTCCTAAAAGAGGACTCTGGTGAAAAGGAATTCCTACAAACGGCAATCAATTAGGGACTGTTCGATTGCAGGGGTATACTCCCCTTTGGGGAGCTTACTCCCCCCACCCCCCAAGCCACTCCCTCTCTCTCTCTCATGTGGGTCCCACATTTTTCTTTTTTAAAAATTAAATAAATCAATTTTACATCATCAATACTATCAACAAATAATATATTATGCCATCATATCATATTAAAATTATAAACTAATCTACTTCTACTCACTTTTTCAAACTTCAATACAATCACATTACAATAACTACTCTATTTTTTCAATCTTCAATACAATCATATCACAACAAACCCACTTCTAACCCACCCCAGTTTAACGCTCTATCCAAACACCAAAACACAAAAAACGGATTACCTTCTACCAGTTTAACCTGCTCTAACCCGCGTACAAAATGCACCCTTAGGCTTTTTTACTTACGCTCTTTCTGCTCCGGAAGAGTACATGCAACAAAAAGGAAAAAAAGCGTCAATCTAAATTGGGATTTTTACCTGGCAAACCCTATAGACTTTTTTAAATTACCGCTATGACCTTTTGCACAACGTAATTACTCCATCGACCCTATAAATTACTCCAAAAACCCCCACAGACTTGAAACAGATTACTCAAAGAATTCATGAGATAAAATTTAGCAAGTTTACGAGATCGAGATGGAAATTAGGATGTTTCAAAGATCGTGAAGGTAATTGATAGAGTTTATAAGGTCTTCTTGTAAAAATCCCATCTAAATTTCAAAAGTATCTGTTTTGTCATGCGGACATCATGCACACAATGTCACTCAGCCTTTACAGCTTCCCCGAAGCTTAAATAGGTAATCATGTGATAATGAAGCACATGCAACCTGCGAAGATTCCTTCCTCATTCGCTGTCCTTTCCGCGATTCTGCCTCACTGTCCTCGCGAAATTTTGCAAATGACCTCCTCCACTCTTTCAACGTAGAAAAGCTCTCCTCCTACTTTTCTTTCCTCCCGAGAGACTTTTACATGTATGTCCCCATAAATGTTTCATATTTTCAGCTCGCATCATTTATGTAAGGAATTCGGACGTGGATGCCTTTGTATTTTAGATATTTCGTATTTTTTTCTTTTTTATTAACAAGCAGAATATTACAATATATATTATAATTTAACTTTCATATACAACTCAGATGGTGGTCTACTGGTGAGGTGGATGATCTTTAAAAAGGAGGTCTTGGGTTTAAGCCCAGGCAAAACACTTTTTCACCAAAAAAACACATATTTCCTTAACGAGCCTGAATAGGCTCGAGCCCAGACCAGGCTCGATAAGAGGCTCGGGCTCGATAAAGGGCTGTGCTCAAGACTTATCGAGCCCGAGCTGGCTTGGTTGGGCTCAATCGAGCACGAACCCGAGCCCGAGCCCAGTTAGACTTATCGAGCCCGAGCCCAGCCCTGGCTCGGGTCATTAGGCTCGATAGCCAGCCCTAACTAGAACCTAGATTAACATAGATAAAAGGTAGAAAATCCAAGTCTGCAACATAGTCCACACAACATTGTTGTTACATAAACAACATAAATATGTAATCCACCATTAACAATATTGCAAAACCAATACAAATAAAAATAAAAATAATTGTAATTTCACAAATAGAATATATATATAGTCCTTATCGAGCCCGTTATTGAGTTATCGAGCTGAGTAGGACTCGGCTGAGGCTCGGTTAGGGCTCGGGCTCGGACTTGGCTCAATAGCTTAATGAGTCAAGCTCACGAACCCTTATCGAACCGAACCCAAGCCTGACTCATCGAGTCGTGATTCAATAGCCAACCCTATATCGCCTTTGTCGTATTTTTCATATTTGCATAAATATTCCTACCAATATAATATTTTACATAAATGCCCGTGGTTGATCAAAGTTACGTATTTGGTATTTTGAACGAAATTTTGTCTCTGATTAAACATTTTTAAATGCATTCCATGAAAACTTTTCCAATTGAAAGATGACCACTGTAATATTTGTCTCTCACTTTTTTATTTTTTTTCTAGATTTTGAATTTTATATTAGTACAGTTTACTTCGTTCGTTAACTTTAGGACACGATAAGAGCACAATAAAAATGTATGTACGTTAAAAATAAGTATTTATACGATTGCAGAACATCATAATAAAATGAGCCTATGGTGATTTTTTTTCAGAATCTATCATTTAATCATCCATGTTAATAATATATTGACGCTATTATTCATTACTAAATAATTTTTCACTTAAAAATAACGACATTTGTCGTATTTATTGTCGTATCATTGGAAACAATTCATATAACATATAACGATCATTTTTCTGTTGATTTATTTGTTAAAATTTATAATAATTGTTGGTAATTTTAACAACGATTAGAAGATAAAGTTAATGAATAAACATTATTTTTTGAAAGAAAAAAGAGCCTCCACTGTATAGACGACCCAAAAACTTTACCATTAATCACCAAAAAAGATACACGTTTGTAGACAGGTTAGATACAGAAATGAAATTAGAAGTTCCAACACTCTGTTAACGCTCGAACATGTGCAACAATGTTCTCTCCATAACATTGCTCCTGGCGGAATATCACATCATTCCTGACAAGCCACATCACCCAAATCAAAGCCAAAGCGTCCGATCTCTTCGTCTCCGTGCCAATCCAGTTCGCTCCAATGGACTCCCAAAAATAAAAAACACCATTTAACCAAATCGCATGATTCCCAAATAACTCCCATGCCTTCTTTGAGCTTTCACACCCGAAGGAAAGGTGGTCTGCATCTTCCACCTCACCCTAATATCGCGAGTACGCTGGGTCAGTTGACTGTACAAATTGCACAAGTCCGTCCTCCTGTTAAAGTATACCCCTTCTGAAAAGTTATAAGAAAACCTTCACGCGCATCGTAACCTTCCATTTCCATATCCTTTTACAATCCGCCACGCATCCTCCCGAGTCAAAAAACATCGATCCCTTCCACATCTTATATGTGTTGCCAACCCCATCTCACCTTCTCCAGCAGTCTTGTCCCTCAAAGGACCTTGCAACATTATCCAGCATTCTTTACAATGTTGTCATCAAGACTTAACAACTAAGTAAGGTTGCAAACGAACGGATATTATTTGTAATATATTCTTATCCATTATAAAATCTGGATAGGGATATCGAAACAGATATGTGTATCCATTTGCATCTATATTTGGAGTATTTTAACCAATAAGTTGAGCTGAATATATTAAATGAGGAAAGGGAGCCAACTTCATGAAGTAGGTAACCTTACATATATACTTCATGTCTTATTTTTGATCAATTTTTTTTATTTTTTGGATACTACATAGATTTGCATAGCTATACCATTCTAACATGTCAATCCAATTTCGTCAGAAACAGAGATCCCTAGGCCCTTCATCCAGAACAGGTCGATTACAACAATTATAAGACTGTTAAAATTACTTGTAGGGTATAAGAGTTTCTATTTTTGACGAAATTGAAATGACATATTAGGGGATATAGTGATGAAAATCTATGGTGGTATTTTTTAAAAATAAAAAATAATAAAAAATGGGCATGAAGTATGTAAGGTTGCCTACTTCATGACGTAGGCTCCCTTTCCTCTCTAATACACACACAAATACATATATAGAAATATTAAAAAAAATATGAAAAATATTATCTGTATCTGCATCCGTCTTAAAAGGGATACGAACATGCATGTTAAAATCTACATATAATGAATATGATAGCAGATAGGATAAGGATATACCATATGGGCCATATCCATTTTCATCCATAATACACAACCTTGTGGTTACTTGTGTCTTTTTTTGACAATAAATACATATTTTTTTAAAATCCACTTAAACAGACCGAAGATCGGATAATATGTGTTTTACTCAACAACATACTCATTTTATCCTGGTTTGGAATAGGAAGGATATCTAAGTGGAACTGCAATTAGAGAACATATTTAAAATATGAAAAATTGAAGCGGTAGAGCTTTTCGAGAGAGTTAAAAAGATTATGCATAGTAACGTTATGTTTCCCAGATCTGTGGATGTTGTTTTTCAAAGAAATAAATTTTTCATCCAAAAAGAATTAACATCGCAGCTTGTTGCTTGTCTCCCATCAATCTCTGTACAAGAAACTTCTTTTTATTGTGAAGTGTTGAAATCTGCATGATGTGAAATTCCTATTCATCAAAAATATCTAGAGGATAATGCCGCAAAATGACATTTTAATGTGCGTTTAGAAAATAGAGCTAGTAATAAAAAATATGATCAGGGGTGTAGATATAAGTGACCTAGAACATAAACGTACTAAAATAGGCGTATGGATGACAGTGGGCCCCATTCTATGTCGATTGCACCTATCAACAAAAGGTATCGGTCAGCACAGAAAGGCATTGATGGCTTTTCTTGAATGGCATGTTTAGCCGTTCATTAATAATGATATATTACTATTCAAAAGGGTTAATTAAAAAAAAGTTCTTTATCTTTGTATCAACTTTCACGGATCTTTATTTTTGCAAACTTTAGGATTAACCTATACTTTTTTTTTACTAGAAAAGAGTTATGGAAGCTTACATAAGCTTGTATTTGAGACAAAAAAACTAAATTAATTTGATCCCTTTTTGTTAATCTTAGTTAGATATCAATTGATAGATAAGAACTTTTTTTGCAATATGTATTTTTTTTCAAAAGAACCGATAGGATTTTGCTCGATTTTATGAACCCGTTTGGAGTTCCATGCGATCGATCAAACCTGCGATGATATCTAAAGGTGATCAACCAAAAGAATTTGGTTCATGGAAATTTCTCGCGGAAAGGGATCATACAATCATGTGTACATTAGGTCAGAGTTTTCAAGCCGCTCTCAATGTGAGAATCCAGTCTATTCAGAAAGAATCAAATCAAATTTCCAATCTCTACAAAGTGAATCACAACACTTCTCTATTCCACTAGTTAAAGCTGGTAGAGGTAGGATTCAGTGGCTAAGCAAGGAGAAAGACATCTTCATCGTTATTATTAGGGATTTCTACACTTGTGCCTTTTTGAGTTTTCACAGCTGAATTTTTTCGCAATAACACTTGTGCCCCCACTGTTGTCCTTTCGTTAATGTAATATACAAATAATCATTATTGTAAAAGTCGGCCGACTAGCGACTAGTCGAGTGGGGGGGGGGGGGAGGGGAGAGGAGGTAGCCGACTCGACTAGGTCTAGTCAGCCTTTAGTCGGTCAACCCGACTAATCAGACCGACTAGTGGCCTAGTCGGTCGACTACTCGATCGACTTTTACATAGATTTTTTTCATTTTTTACTTTTCTAAAAAGCAAACTTATTCTAATATGCTTAAGATTATATTTACATCAACTACTTCTTTTGTTTCATTATTATAGTATGTACATATATATATACAAATATATAAGATTATATGTATAAAAATAATTTATATATTTAAAATAATAAAAAAAATTAAAATCGACTAATGATCAACAAAATCTGATTAGTGGCCCGACTGTGGATTGATCCTTAATCAGTGTTCCCTCCTACTGAGCAACAACTACCGATTTCTGCAACCTTTCATATAATAATGGAAGGACAATACCATGATTTTTGTAAGAGGCCAGGGAGGCTGTTCTGTGTAACATCCAAGTTGGCTGTTACATGGAGCAGTTTCTCCATTTTTTTATTTTTTTTAAAAATTTTTCATGTATCTTTATCTATATATCCGTCCTACATGTCATTCAAATTTCGTGAGAAACAAAGACTCCTAAGGCCTCCATCTAGAAGGGGTAGATTACAACAAATTTCAGACCGTTAAAAATTACCCGGTCTAGATGGAGGGCTTAAGAGTCTTTGTTTCTCACGAAATTTGAATGACATGTGGAGGGATATATAGATGAATACATATGAAAAAAAATTTGAAAAAAAATAGATAGGGGGGAAACTGTACTCAAAACAACTTCCTTTTCCTCTTTTTGTAAAATATAAGGAATCAAGTACTACTGGAAAAGAAAAGGTAGAGTCATAGATGTAACATAAGAAACTAAAGGACATAAGTATAAAAATCCATTATTATTATTATCATAATAACATTATACAACACACCTCTAAGGTTTATATAAAAACTCTGGAATCTTTTATGTAGTTTACCTTACAAAAAAGTAACATGGGCATCTATGCAAATTAATCCCGATCTTTTTAACGGACAAAAGAACAAGTAAGTCCAAAAGGGTCAAATTGCACAAGACAACCTTAAATTTAGAGA
This sequence comes from Ottelia alismoides, assembly GCA_037367405.1. Taxonomy (NCBI): domain Eukaryota; kingdom Viridiplantae; phylum Streptophyta; class Magnoliopsida; order Alismatales; family Hydrocharitaceae; genus Ottelia; species Ottelia alismoides. The sequence continues at coordinate 15,739 of JAZKJV010002132.1, read as the reverse complement.
AAAAGATATTGATATCCTCCTCACTTATTGAAGCTCTCCATTGACCGATGGCGGGCTCTGTGACCACTCCATATATTTCTCTCCACAGAGCTCTCTCCCCAATCATCAAACCCCTCTTCTTCTTCTCTCCTCTCCCCCCTCTAGAATTTGCATGTCGGCGGCGGTGCACGGCGGCGACGTGTTAGCAGTGGCCATCGCCGGTAGGCGGAGCCAGCGGGCCGTCCGGTGGGCGGCGGAGAACCTGATACCGTTCGCCTCCCGAGTGCTCCTCCTCCACGTCATCCGCCGGTGTCGCCGGACCTCTCGGCGTCGCCGGTATCAAGTCCTTCGGCGGCGGCGGTGGCGGCGACGACGACGCCTCTGTTCTCATCGCTGACATCGTACCTCTCGCTCAACTCGGGGAACTCGTCTGCGCACAGCTCGGAGAATGAAGAGAGCGGGCATGGGGTGGTAACGGTCGCGGAGAGTAGGCGGGAAGTGGCGGTGGACAGGAGGGAGAGGAAGAGGGCGGCGCTCGAGCCGTTCAGGACGATCTGCAAGACCGACAAGGAGGTGAGACTTGATAGAGCTTTGTGTGCGAAATTTGCCAACTCGCGAGACGAATTAGGGCGAAATTGGACTCAGAGGCGCTGTTTGGCGAGAAAGATTCCGCATTTTCTTCGTTTTTCTATGCAATACTTGTGAATTTTTTATCCGCCGAAGCTCGCAGCCTCAATGCTGATTAGTTGTGAATTTTTGATCCACCGAAAGTCGTTTTTCTATGCACGTCCAGTGATTTGGAATTTTATCGAAATCGCTACTTTTTAGGGAGCTGATGTGTTTGGCGTCTCAATGTTGATATGTACAGTTGCTATGTGCAGGTGGATATCGAAGTGGTGGAGGCGGAGAATGTCGTGGGTGCGATCTTGGACTTCACGACGGAAAACGGGGTGAAGAATCTGGTCTTGGGGTGCGCTTCGTTGCCCTGGCTGAACAGGTGACTTTTTTTAGCTTAATTAGTGATGCCCATGGCTTGTTTCCAATAGTGTTAGTTGTTGATTCCTGATGGTTGTGCAGATCCTTTAGTTTAGAGATTTTAGTTTCGAGATTGCTGACGGTGGATTGCGAGATGGCATTGTGAGCATTTCAGGTTGAATTCATGTAATTTGAGAGAACTGATGACTATAAAAGTGCCATGGAGTTGAGGAGATGTCCTTAGGTACCTAACCATATGTTTGGCTAAGCCCAGTTGAAGAATCATTTGATGTCCACACACCCTCTCTTGTGGGGGGTTGCAGAGGGTCCGTTTGTATGTGAGGTTGTGCTTGCTTAATTGACCGCGTTTGTGCGTGTTTGCTTCCGTGATTCACAACATGGACTTGAGGGGGCAGGTAGCTCTTAGGACTGGTCTGGTTGCAGTGGTGGAAGAACCATCATGAAGGGGGGATCAGTGCTTATATTGGTGGAATATTAGAGCACTGGTCTAACCGTTGCTCTGTGATACCATTGCTAGGGGAAGTGAATCACTTGTAGTTTATGAGACTCCAGGATCGTTTATATAGAAGAGATGGATCCTAGTCCTCATATGAAGATTGTGTAAATAATCCAAAAAAGGAAAGAGAATTAGAAATATGAATAATAAATAGACAATTCATAACCCTCTCTCAGAATAACAATACAACTGAATTTTACATTCAAATTATCTTTGAAACTTCTTCTCACAAAGTGTCGATAAAGTAGAACAATCAGATAAAGAACACATGCTTGTAATCCGTTCCAACCTTTTTTTATCCTAATTAACTCCAGGCTTTTACTTCTCCTGCACTTCCATATTTGGGAATAACTTCCTTAAATACCGTTTTGTCAAGTTTTTGAACTAACATGACTTTCTGATTGCTGTATTAACTTGCTGCGGATCTTCTCGGTTTTCTTCTAACTTGCTTTTAATACCAACATCCTAGGATCATAAAGAGCCAGGATGTGCCAAACGCTATATTGGACTCAGCCCCTGGAACATGCAATGTTTTTCTTGTTTCCAGGCGAAAAATTATTTTGAAGTTGGCAACTGATTCGATCACTAGTGGTAGGTGCAAAGCAATCCTTGTCTGTTTGAACAATGCTATTTTGGTTATACATGTTCACATTCATTTTGCATTTCCATGACTTGTATTGTTCTTACAATGTACAGGATTTTCTCCTACAATGCATATAAAAAAATTGAAGAGCAACTTGCTCACCGAGGGAGAAAGAGGTATCCGTACACCAAGAAGTATGTCGCTACCCCCAGGATCAACTTACCAACCACCATCTGATCGCAGACTAATGGATTCTCTAGCCAACAATGACAGCGACCACTTTAGGGATTCTTTTGAAAATAATGATCTTGCTCTTGTCTTGCCTTCAATGTGGGAAGAGCAATACAGTAACAAGGGCAGCTTTCATAATAGTCGTCCAGATATTCAGAGATCACATACGCATCCGTTGGTGTTTCCAAATATTAATTCAGCCGCCGAGCTATCCATAACTGAGGTAAATTAATTGTTGTCTAGTCTATTTTTTCATGAGTTACTTTGAAAGCAAGAGTCAATACTGATCGATATTTTAGAAATTAGTGCAACCTAGCTATATCATGTCTAACGACTTTGTTTATGACAACAACTATTCAGGTTGATGCCAAAGAAGTTGAAAGACTAAGGACCGAACTTCATAATGCTGTTTTAGTATATGATCAAAGTTGCAAGAAGTTGGCTTTTGTGAGGATGAAGGTACATTGGTACTACTCGCTGTCTTTTTTGTTCACCCTAGGATGCAAGACTAATGAAGTTAAAAAAAAGTTACCTCTCGCAATGAAATTCCTAGCCTACAAACTCCATATTATTCGGTCAAACCTGGTCGATCTCTAATGGCAACTCTACTGGCTTCACTCCAAAAGGTGGTTAAATTCTATGCAACTAAGTTGGTTCCTGTGTTTAAATATCTGTTTTGTGTTGAGAATTTAACATCACCATAACATATAACAGATAAACGTGGATTGCAAGTCTTGTTAATGTCATGCTGGAGGGTCCTTTGGACAGTGTTAAACAATTGAATCAAGAATATCTATAATTAATTTTTAGAAATTATTGGGAGCACTTCATTTTTAATATATATATATATGTAGGTATGTCTTTTTTTTGAAAAAAATATATATATATATATGTTTCCCAAACCCACTACAATGGTCTGGTGGTAGTGCAGTGTGCCTACCACCCAAAAGATCAGGGTTCAAATTCCCTCTATATGGGGGTTGTGTCAGGTAGCCGACAACCAGCGTAAAAAATAGTCGGAGCATTCAACAGGATTTGAGCAAAAATCCATGTAGCCGACCCTTAAAGTGAGAGAAGGCTTCGCCATTTATTGTATATATGTTTCCTTAATACAAACAATAACTTCAACATTTAGACTATTCTTATCTGTTTCTGGTATTTGAGTTAAAAAATCACTTCTATATACTTGATCATGAAAATGTTAAAGGTGTGCTATGCAGGTTGAATCAATAGCCTCTAAACGTTCCGACGGAGAAATGAAATTGAGTGAGGCCATGCAAAGGGAGGAGGAAGCTAGGAGGATCGCTGATGAAGAGAAGGCTCGGCGTATCGAAGCTGATAAGGAGGTAGAGGAAGCAAAGAAATTGCTTGTAAAAGAAGCCCTTGATAGACACATAGCGGAAATCAATGCTATCAAGGAGTCCTCGGAAAAGTCAAAGATAATGGATGCTCTTTTCGCCGGTGAAAACCTCTGCAGAAGCTACTCAAGCTTTGAAGTAGAGGTCGCAACAAACAATTTCTCTGAGGCAATGAAAATCGGTGAAGGAGGCTATGGGAATGTTTACAAATGCTATCTCGATCAGATCCCAGTGGCTATCAAAGTTCTCAGGAAAGACATGTTCGAAAAGACAACTAACGAGCAGTTTTTGAGAGAGGTATTTAGCAGTTTTTTATTCCATCTACTTGTTACACTTAGGGAAAGCTCTTCGAGGGAAGGATCACGGGAAAAAAAAACAAATGAAGTATTGAGAAATACACTAAAATGAAGTGTCGAGAAATAATTTAACTCCTGGTGCTTTATATATTTCACAGGTTGAGGTTCTGACCAGGATCCGTCATCCTCATGTCGTTTTACTTCTCGGGGTATGCGCAGAGAATGGATGTCTAGTATATGAATACATGGAAAATGGGAGCCTTGATGATCGGCTCTGTCGCAGGGATGGAACAAAGCCTCTACCATGGGCCACACGATTTCGTATATTGTTTGAGGTGGCTTGCACCCTTGCATTTCTACATGGATCCAAGCCTGACGCGATCGTTCACTGTGACCTGAAACCAGGAAATATTCTATTGGATGGGAATTATGTAAGTAAGATTTCAGACGTCGGACTAGCAAGGCTGATCTCTGATGTTGTTCCAGATGATCTTACAGAATTCAGAGAAACAGTTGTCACTGGCACTCCCCACTACATAGATCCCGAGTATCATCGGACAGGTACCTTGAGACCGAAGTCAGATGTATATGCCTTCGGTATCATCGCGCTTCAGATGTTGACCGGACGGCATCCTTTGGGGCTAATAGGTGATGCTGAGAATGCTCTCCAAAGTGGCACGTTTTCCGCTATGCTTGATGACTCGGTAAAAGGATGGCCCCTGGAAGAATCCGAGAAACTAGCACAAACTGCCCTGCAATGCACTGCCCTGAAGTGCAGAGAAAGGCCTGATTTGGAATCCGAGGTCATACCGGTGCTCGAACAAATTCTGAACTCTCTTGATGCTCGGTTAAAGACGAAAGAATTGGAGATCCTCCCACCTAGCCAGTATTACTGCCCAATACTTAAGGTAAAACAAACACCTTTAAACCAATAAGATTCCCCTTCTGCTTTAAGATTTTGAGAACTTTCTCATGAGCATGTTCCTGTTGTTTTTAAACAATATGAAATGAAATCATCCCTTGCAGGAAGTGATGTCCGATCCTTATATCGCTGCGGATGGTTTCACATATGAACACCGTGCTATTGAATTATGGCTTGCCAAACACAATGTGTCTCCGATGACTCAGCTCGAACTCCCAAACACCTGCATATTGCCGAACCTTACAATGCGCCAAGCGATTCAAGAATGGAAGGGGCGGTCAATGGTTCCTAATGCACTTGGTAACCAGCTAGATGAGGCCGGAAATGAAAGTCGTAGCATTCAGAATTAGAAGAGGGGAGGTAAGAATGCTGGTTTTGGCGCATGTGTAATATTTTGATCGGTGTAGCATAGATCGCGTCAAGCTGTAAATGTTCTAGCTGTAGTTAGTCAGGAGAAGCTGACACATTGTATATATGATGGTTTTTTGCGGACATATGTAATATAATCACAATTATTGCCTTCAAGTTTCACGATGAAATTAAGTAAAAAATTGCATCACATTGGTCAGTCTATCTTTGTTAAAAACTTCGCAACATTGGTAAATTGTACTACATTGTTCTTGGCAGTTTACAGTTTTTTTTATAATCAGTACATAGAGAGATATCGTCGACGAACTCCTAAAGCCATTTATTGCTGCAAAAGGTGTTGCTGATTTTCAGTAGCAACATTGAATCAACGGGACTTCTCTGATCATATCTTTCAGCATGTTCTTCTTTTGAAGAGGAAATGCGCAACCATCCATTCTTCCCCGTCATTGTACCCGAAGAGCTCTGCCACTGATATGAAGAATGTCCTCCAGTAAGCTATCCATTTGGTTGCTGATTCCTTTCCGTACGTCGATTCCATTATCGGCTTTATTGAGGCTGAGTTCCCATCCATTCTCTTCAACCATTCTTCACTGCAAGTCACCAGAGATCAGCCAAGCGAATGGTATGTTCAGTGTAGACTTTTAAGAGAAGCTCTTAGTTGCAAATGCAATAAAATATGCTCAAAGAAAAAATGTTTTTTTTTTAAAAAAAACCAGGATACTGTACCTTGTCTTGGCGTAATGATTACCATTGACAAGCCAGTGGTTCACTATTGAAACATCTTCCTGAAAATCTCAGGAAGCAGTTAGATTCCCATAGAAAAATGCATGGATTAAGATTGTTGGTTTAGTAGATCCAGCTATTCTCATGGCAATGATCATACTAAACTAGTGTGGTTGAAGTTGAAAATAAAAACTATGGAATAAATTATGAGCAACAAGTATCGAAAAAAATTTCAGTATGGAATAAATAATGCAGCAACATCATCCCACTTGGGTTGTCTATTTGGTGATAATTCAGTTTCTACAAGCATGACTGCAACTGAGTAAAGATTTTTTTTTACTAAAGAGTGAAATAATTTTAGAATCTATGAAACTTAGAATTTTGTTAAAAAAATAAAATTAGCATAGTTAACCTGGGGTTACCTATCCATAAGTTATTTGACGCACAAAGTTCTGGAATTTCTTCGAACATAGTTATTGTTGAAGGTGAAATGTGAGTCTGCTCATTATAATCTATCAGTTTTTGTTGGCAGGTATAAAACAGGGATAAGATTCAACATATGAACTTCTTGTGCAAGTGGAACTTGAAAATTACCAAATACATTATTTATTTCACCAAGCAGCATATTATATTCGGTGTTATGTCATGTTATCTTTCGACAATATTTTGTTGGATGGATTAGCATCTAGTTTTAATCTGAAGCAGCTGCTTGTTTTCGGTTATCTATGTGTTTCGAGCAGCCATAATACATGAGATCATTGCTTCCTAATACATGAGATCAGTGTTTCCTCAGCAAGTTATGTCAGTCTCGATGAATGTTCAAAGATGGAGGGTTGGAGACAGCATGACCAAGTTGTTGAGATAGTTGTGTTTATTTGTCTTTATTCATATTTCTTATTCCTTTATTCCTGTTTATGTAATTTCCCATACGGCTTTTCTCCTATATAAGAGAGCCCTAAGGTTGCAACAAATAATACAATTTCTTTTTCCCTTTCCACATAGTATCAAAGCGACGATCATAGACCGAAGCATGTGCCCTAACCCGTCGTTCCCCGCCAAAACCCTAACGGACGTGTTCCCCTCCAGTTCGGCAGAGGCAACAACAGCCAGAGACCGCCGCCGCCGGTGCGGGTACAGTAGCAGCAGCAACACTACGGTTGCCACCGCCGCTGTGAGATCATAGCAACAACGACAGCCGCCCAACACTTCCAACACCACCGTAAAGGGGGTCTTTCTTCCCTTTTTGAGTGATAGCAATCTCCGTGACGCTATAGAGGTTCTCTTCAATGTCCGTTGTGGCCTGAAAATCACTTCCAAGAGCGATTTGGTCCTCTATTCAATATGATTTTGGATTTTAGGATATCGTTTGATCATCTAAACTAACCTTAGTTACCCAGAGAAGCATCTAACGGATGGAAAGAGTTGTGTTATGAGTCTACACCCACAACCATATTCTTTCATGCATGTGTAGACGCATCTGTCTTTGTCTACAACCCCAATCTTCGTAGTTTTCGTCATCATGTCAGACATCGGGGTCGACTCCCAAAGTCGACATCTCTTCCTTAGGTGCCTTCAAAGGTACAACATCCATTGTTAAGATGGATGACACTAATTATGAATTATGGGTTATGCAATTCATGAGCCTAATGCAGGGCAACGACAAGCACATTCTGATGTAGGACGAACCAAAATAGCAATTGTGTTTATTTGTCCTAAAACACAAGAGAAGACGGATAAAATATGGCACAACAATGTAAGTCTTTAATGATTTGACCAATAGACAATAAATTCATAGAAAATCAGAAGCATGAAGAACATTCTGTAGATTCATTGCCGAAGTCAACTGAACCTCCCCTGTCTGGTAATGGGATAGTGGATCCCATATGCTATCACTACAGATTTGCCTGGTGGAATGGATTTGTATGCACTACATTGTCCTCTATCAACACAAAGGTGGTGTGAAGCTCATGAATCCATAATCCATTCTAAAAAATCTACTATGTAACATCTAGTAAATGCATATGTAGTACTTGATGTGGTGGCAGATGCTAACGCAGCTACCTCTGAAGGCAACGAAGGAGCACTAGAAGATCCAAGTGCATGCATAATCTTTCCTAGTCGTGCCACATGCTCATCGAACCTCGAATCAGATATAGGAGGAGGAACACTAGCTGGCTGAGTCTGCTCTGCAACACAAGCTGAAGCAGGAAAGCCATGCTTGGAGTAGCATGTATCCTCAGAATGACTTGGCATGTGGAAGTAAGTGCAAGGCCTGATGGGGTCGATTACCCCTTCCCCTATTACGTGTACCACACCCTCGGTATTATGCAGAATTCCTCTACCACAGACATATAAGGAGGCACTATCGATTAGTCAGTGGCGTCTTGCTATGGAGGAAGAGATGGTTGTGTTACAGTCTCGTGGCACATGGAGTATTTTTCCTGCTCCACGAGGTATATCAGTTGTGGCAAGCAAGTGTGTGTTTACAGTGAAACATCGTGCAGATGGTATTGTTGATAAATACAATACAAGACTTGTTGCTCGCGGGTTCACCCAGAAATATGGGGGGACTATCAGGATACATTTTCTCCTGTCACTCGGCATTCTACACTAAAGATTCTTATTTTTGTTGTTGTGATACATGATTAGCCTCTCTTTCAGTTAGATGTAAAAGAATGCCTTCTTGTATGATGACTTGCAGGAGGAAGTCTGCATGCAGCAACTACCAGGTTTTACTGCTGAGGAGGAGTCTCATATGGTTTGTAGACTTCACAAGGCTATCTATGGCCTTAAGCAGAGTCCGAAGGCTTGGTTCCAGAAGTTCTCTGAGTTGATTGAGCAACAGGGTTTTGTCAAATCGACTGCAGATCACTCCCTTTTTGTTCAACGATCCAAGAGAGGTAGCGTTGCTATTTTGATTTATTTGGATGGTATCATTCTTACATGGGATGATAATCATGATATTCAGGTAGCTAAGGATTTCTTTAGACAACAGTTTGTGACCAAGGACCTGGGCAATCTTCGTTATTTTCTTGGCCTTGAATTTCTGAGGAACCAGCGTGGCATGGTGATGATGCAAAGAAAGTATGTTACTAGTCTCCTAGATGAGACGGATATGACAAGATGTAGACCTTGCTACTACTCCCATGGATCTGAATGTTAAACTCTATGATGATGACACTGATGAGGTTGATAAGAGACAATATAGAGAGCTTGTGGGGAAGCTTTTATATGTCACCATTATCAGACCTGAAATATCCTTCGCAGTGAGTAGAGTTAGTCAATTTATGGAGCACCCCAGGTAGGTATATATGGATGTTGTACGCATGATCGGTGTTTCAAATTTCGACGAAATTTCACCGAAATTTCGATTTTTGACACTCCACCAAAATCGAAACTGAAACCATATGGACCGTCCTTCACAAATCTAAGCTGATTTTGGCCAAATTGGCAAATTTCATCGAAATACGAAATTGTTTCGTTTTTCACCATGTCGAAACAAAATCGAAATCAAGATTTAAAACCTTGCACATGATATTGAGATATTTGAAGACTTTTCCAGGTGCAGGACTCTTGTTCAATAGAGACAAATCCCTTACATTTACAGCTTGTCCTGATGCAGATTATGCAGGATGCCCCAAAGATCGAAAGTCTACTTTAGGCGTTGTCTTTGTAGGGAGTTCATTTATTTTATAGAAGAGTAAAAAATAGACGGTTGTTGCTAGATCTAGTGCTGAATCAGAATATAGGGCCATGACACAAGCTAGCATAGAGATGATGTGGGTCAGATCTGTCCTGACTAACTCGACTATTGAGGTGCCACTTCCCATGCACCTCCAATGCGACAACCAGGTCGTCATGTTCATAGGCAAAAATCCAGCCTTTCATGAACGGACCAAGCTCATCGAGGTAGACTGCCGCTACACTCGAGATATGATTAAGAAGGGATTTATCTCTACTTCTCATATTACTTCAGGAGATCAGATCACAGTTATGTTCACCAAACACTTGCTAGATGCACATTCCATCATTGTTGTTCCAAGCTGAGCATGATAGACATATGTGCTCCGGCCTTGAGGGGGAGTGTTGAGATAGTTGTATTTATTTGTCATTTATTCATATTTCTTATCCTCTGTCCATGTTTATGTAATTTTTCCATAGGGCTTTTCTCTTATATGAGAGTCCTAGGTGAATGAACAATACAATTTTTTTCCCTTTCCACCGAAGTCCATAGACAATTAATGCCAAAAGGTCAAGGAAATGAGTGTGATGGAGTCAGCTAGGTAACAGGCCAACAATAGAGGTTGATAGTTGAAACCCTCTTCGCAATTCCTTGACCTTGTTTGTACTTGTATTTAGAGATTTCGTGTGCTCATCAGAATGACTGAAGATGGCACATGAAGAACTACAAATCCACTGCAGGAATGTAAGAAAATTTAAAAAAAAACTGAATGCACCTGGAAATACAGAAGAAGATTTGCAGATGGCATTGTTCCTCCTGTGAAGAAGTATCTTGTGATCCAGTCATCATCATTGGTGTCCTGAAAATGGATTCCAAGTAACCGCACTCATGTAGCGTCTCGACAATTTCAGAATCATGCATCTCTCGTAAGAAATACCTCGAAATGGTACGCAAATGCTTTATGGCAGAAGTAATGAACGAATAGAAGACCATCACGCTTCATCCAACAAGATATCTTCTTGAGAAGATCCTTGTAGTTCTTCATATGCTGCAAAAGAAAGGTCATTGATGTCAGTCATCAGGACCAAGCGAAAATGCTATGCTGCGGAAGGCCACCAACCTCAAACATCTCTATCGATATAACACGATCGAACGTTGCTTCCATACTGAACTTGCTAATGTCCGCGACTATGATCTTCAAGTTCGAGAGCTGCCATTTGCTGAAAATAGCATGGACACATCCACAGTGAGTTACCCACAGAATCAACCGAGCATGCTGCGAGAAAAAAGGAAAGAACTTACTAGCATTGCTCCTCTATGTAGGCCTTTGTGTATTGGAGTTGCAGATACCTGTTACATCACAATTCTTATACTTGTTTGCTATGTATAGGGACAGTGACCCCCATCCGCAGCCGACATCAAGGATGGTGTGACCGTCTTCCACTTGAGCTCTCTGACAGTACAGCTCGAGCATTGCAGTCTCGGCATCTTCAAGTGTTTTCCGTCGTCTCATCGAAATAGCAACAGCTGCAACACGAAACCACTGAGTATCATTTTAACCTCTGTTTTAAGTTTCTGCAGTCTCCAAATCGTTAAGACGTTTATACATATTCAACGCGAAGTTTCTATACAATGGCATGAATGCAAAGAACAAGTTTGTGAGCTCTAAGCTCTGAAATTCTTCTTACAAACATTGAGAATGATTTCCTTGTATATAGAGATGTACGATATCATCGCAACAAAATGTTCTGCCAAACGATGATATCCAAAACGATCAGTTTCACAAAGAATGACATGTTGCCTCCTAACAAATAGCCCATCAAGTACATAATAAAAATCTAATACAGAGAGATTGATGGGAGACGGGCAACGAGCTACGCCGCCAATCTCCGTTGGATGACAATCCAATTCTTCGAAATACAACATCTATAGATCTGAGAACTATAACATTGCTATGAATATTTCTTTGGACCCTCTTGAAGAGTCCTACTGCTTCAGTTGCCAAGAATCCGAAGGTGTCAAAACTAAAAAAGGATGAATACATGTTGATTGTCAATACATGTATTCTCATACTTAGCAACTTTATCTGTGCAACCCTCCTAACTTTTTACACGCAAAACGATGATTGAACGAAATGGTTCTCTCTAGTTTCGGTCGTTACAGCTAAATCCCACAGAATCTGTAAATCATGTATTCATCGATCGACAATCCTCTCCAGACAGCAATATAAGGTGATATATGCGGACTTACTCCCAATTTCTTTTCTTAGATTTAGTGGCCTGCAACCAATGACAATGACCTAATTTACAAGAAATATGAGAATCTGAGGCAACTGTGTTGATCGTTCTTATTTTACTCATATGGCAAATTCACATATAAGAACAGATGTGAGCAACCTGTACTTCATGTTGGACCCAGGACGAGCTCGAAGAAGGACGTCGGCACTTCGTAGTGCTGCTCCTTCGGCTTCTCTGTCGCCCACAGCTATCGGCATTCTCGCCAATTCCTCCGCAAACCCCACGAGCTCCGCGAGCTGTGCCTCCGCCGTGGGGCGGTAACCGCCACGCAGGCGCTCCGCGAGGAGCAGCCGCGTGAGCCGCCTGTGACGGCGTCCGGGAGGACGTTGCGCTCCAGCGCGGCAAGGAGCCGCGTACCGCCGCATTGTAGGGCACCTGGGCAACGCCTCCGGCCATCCTCCGGTGAGTCGATCGGGTTTGGATGGTTGCGAGCTTTTCGATGTGTGTACTTATCATGATATCCTCTTTGGGATGGACTGAAATTACGAAACGCCCCTGAATTGATGGGGATCTTTTGGGCCCGGTCGCACGTGACTGTGACGTGATTCCGCTGTGTAATACTTGGGAATACCAAATTAGCCTATGTTTAAAAATTGGACGAACATCAACTGTGGTTTTTATAGTCGGGTTAATTGCAACCAACCGGCAACGACGTCAGCAGTTAAAAAAAATCAGAAAAGATCGAACCGTTGTATTGTTGATTTGATTTGTACGGTTCAATCGGGTCAAATCGAGTTAGACCGGTATATCATAAAAATAAATACGAAAAATGTTACATCATATCTTTCGAGGATTTTGTTTATTCTTATCCTTCAAGTTTTTCCAATAACATTTATACCCATATTTTTAATACAATTGCATATGTCCCTATATTTTTACAAAAGCAATAGTAGTGATCTTTATAATAAGAATCGGGTCCGATCGATGGCGGACCACATTGAGCTAGTTTTGATGGTTTGGGAAATTTTTAAAAATAAATGTTTAAATAATGAAATAATATGATTTTTATCACTCGTGCCCTTCGTAACTTCTATAATATCAGTTATGTCTCTCTTTTTTGCAATATAAATTGCGTCACTACTTTCTCAGAGTAATTTTCTAGAAGCAACTACAAATAAATGATTAAAATATTAATGCTAGTAAATACAACTAACATTTGTAGAGTTTTACTCGAAATAGACAATCATGTTATTCTATGAAAGATTTGTCATTTTAAACGATTATTTCGTTAATATATAAATACATACTTACATATATGTATCCGGTTTTATCAGTTCAAAAACATATTCGACTGGTCAGACTAGTAAATTAAGGTCGGTCCGGTTTTTTTCTGAGTCAATAGGAATGATGGTGTCATGCTGACATCATCATCTTCGGTCCGACTAGTTTGTACCGACGTCCGACTCGGTTGAACCAAATCGAAGACTAACCAATTTAATTTCCGATCCGATTTCAAAACCTTGGCTAAAACAACTGTAATAAGTTCCCCTCCAACAGAAGATCATCTTCACTGCCATCACGTCGGCCCTGCGGCGGCGCCGCCGGTATCGTTCTTCTTGAGCTCGCGGTGGCAAAATCGATCCGTCTATGATATCACCACATGGATAACATCTGATCCTTTCTCTTCGTTCAGATTAACTGATCAATCGTATCTGAATATAATGTATACATTCTCGTCATACGAACTCTGCTCATAATATATATCTTTATAAACTAAACATGATCCATAAACCAAGAGAACAAAACCGCTTATCATGGAAAACCGCTTAAGATAAGGCCGTGTACGCTTTGAGCCTTGTTCGGATCTGCAAGGGGCCAAGCCCGGCACCCTGAAGTCCGACCCTAATAAAGATCCGTTTAAAAGTCTAAGAACTAGCTCATATATAAATTCTCATCTTGCTATTATAGTATGGTGATTAGGGGTGGCTATTGAGTCACGGCTCGATGAGCCAGATTCGGGCTCGACTCGATAAGGGCTCGTGAGCTTGACTCATTAAGCTATTGAGTCGAGCCGAGCCAGATTTTTGGGCTCGGTAGCTTATCGAGCCGAGCTCTGCTCAGCTCGATAACTCAATAACGGGCTCGATAAGGAATATATATATATTCTATTTGTGAAACTATGATGATTTTTATTTTTATTTGTATTAGTTTTGCAACATTGTTAATGGTGGATTATGTGTTTATGTTGTTTATGTAACGGCAATGTTGGGTGGACTATGTTGTAGACCCTGGATTTCTACCTTTTATCTATGTTAATCTAGGTTATAGTTAGATATTAAGTATTTTTTTATTAACAAGCAGAATGTTACAATTATATATTATAATTTAGCTTTATATATAACTCGGATGGTGGCTTGCTGGTAAGGTCGATGATTTTTATAAAGGAGGCCTCGGGTTCGAGCTCAGGCAAAACATTTTTTCACCAAAAATACATATTTCCTTAACGAGCCGAGACCAGGCTGGATAAGAGGCTCGAGCTCGATAGAGGGCTCAGCTCAAGACTTATCGAGCCCAAGCTAGCTCGATAAGGCTCGAGCCCATCAAGCCCGAGCCTGAGCCAGCTCAGCTGGGCTCGATCGAGCCCGAGCCTTGTTGGGCTTATCGAGCCCAAGCCCATCCCTGTCTCGACTCGTTAGGCTCGATAGACAACTCTAATGGTGATGCGCAATAAAATATATTTTATTGAATTTTTTTAAGGTTTTTATCACATGTGCCCTTCTTAGCTTCTGCATTATCAATTACACCTACTTTTTGCAATTAGCAATCGTGCCCTACCCTTTTGTAACATAAAGAATCAAGATAACATCCCCTATTCTACAAAAGAAAGAAGTAGATAGAGAGGATCATAGGCTTGAGCTAATAGATCTTAAGGCATCTCTCTAGAATTTGTTCCGCTTATTTCGCTAGGGTGTGTTTAGATCGCGGGTTACGTGGGGTAATCCGTTTTTATGTTTTGATGTTTGGATAAAGGATTTGAAGTTGAGAAGGTTTGTTGTGATGCGATTGCATTGAAATTCGAAAAAGTAAATAGTTTTTGTGATTTGATTGTATTGAAATTTGAAAAAGTATGCAGAATTTGAGTATTTTATAATTTTTATATGATAAGATGGCATACTATATTATTTTTTTGTTGAAATGGATGAAAGAGAAATGAGTTGTTTGATGTTTTAAATAAGAAAGAGAGTTGACTTTGGTGAACCCTACAAGAGGATTAAGGATTTGGATTTTGTAGGGTAATCCTCTAAAGAGTGGGTAACCCCCAACAAAACCCACCTAATAGAATCAATAAGTTATAGTCAAAGTGGTGTTTGTGAATCAATCAATTAATTAATCACTTAATTTTTTTAAATTTATCAATATGCTTACTTCCTTGGGATAAAATTTATTAGCACACACCAGAAAGAATTTGGAAGGTGTTTATTTTAATAGGCTCTAGAAATCGATTATGACAACAAATTACGACAAATTCGAGGATATTTACACTTATACTCCTGCAAAAGATTACAGTTACTCTTATATCTCTACCTTCGTTGAATGTACATTCAGAGTCACTATGACCAAATTTACACCATTATTATTGCCAAGTCATATGGTAAATATAAACAATGTAGTGATACAAGTGTTACTGCAATATTTTGCAAGTTCACAAGTTAAAAGTCCCCAAAACTAATACAAATTACATTTAGATTATAGGCCTAAGGTAATGCCATATGTACTTAGGATATGTACACCCATAACCTTGAGTAATTTTGTAATTATGTACATAATCCTGCGTAATCGTGAACTACACCAGGAACCCCGAATAGA